>VKON01000583.1:0-15135 GCA_009741485.1 Malurus cyaneus samueli | reverse complement strand
GACCCCAAAACTGGGATCCCGAAACTGGGAACCCAAACGGGAATGGGGATCCCAAAACGTGCAGCAGAGGGACAGGTTCCCCATCCCAAACCCTGTTCCCAAATTCCCGACCACTCGGGATCAATCCCATAAAACCTCTGGGTGGAGCTGTGGAAGGAGCTATCGGCTTTGGCCGAAATCCCAAAATTCAGAGCTTGGGAAAGAATTCCAAGGGTCTGAGCCGATCTATCCAGTGCCTACCTTCGCAGGAATGTCCCTCTGGGCAACCTCAGGATGGGGAATCCAAACCTCCCTGAGCCAACTCCTGACCATTTCTTTCCAGAATTCCTACACAGTTGAATTAGGAAAAATTCCAAATTTCCAACAAGAGTATGAAAAAAATCCAGAATTTTCCACTCACAATTATGAAATTTTCCGGAATTCTCACATAAAAATGGAAAATAATTAATCTGGGATATTACATCTCACAATTGGAAAAGTCCCGAATTAGGAAAATATCCAGAATTCCTCAACACAAAAGTAGGAAAAATCTCCAGAATTTCATGCCTCTCCGATCCATGGAAAGCCTGGAAAGGATTCCTCTGGAAGGAATGTTTCCGGAAGTCTTCCCTTCTCCTGACAGGTTCCAGGTTGCATATCAGGAAAAATCCAAATTTACAAAAAAATCTCCAAATTCCCACATAAAATGTAGGAAAAATTCTGGATTCCCACTCACAATTAGGAAAATCCGAATGTTCCTGCACAAAATGTAGGAAAAAAATCCGGAATTTACCACTTAAGCAATTATGATAATCCCACAATTCCGCATTAATAAATGGAAAAAAATTCCAGAATTTCCATTCACAATTATGAAAAATTTTTTTCTGGAATTCCCACACAAAAGTAGGATATTATAAATCTCATAATTCCCATTCAGCGAGATCAGGAAATCCCAGAATTCAACACAGGCTCCATGTTTCTGGAAAGTTTGGAGAGGTCAACCTGGAAGTAACCTTCTCTTCTCCAGAATTTTTTAGGTTGGATATTGGGAAAAATTGCCATGGTTCCCCGATATGGAATTGAGAAAAGATGTGAAAAAATCCCGAATCACACCCAATTAGGCGAAAGTCGTGCCCCAGAATCTCTACAAACGATTAGGTAAAAAAATGCTTCGAGATCACCAAGAATCACAAAAAAATAGAAGTGGAGAAGATCTACGCATACTGGAGAAAAGAACAAGAAATTCAACATTCGTCAGAGTAGGAAAAAAAGGAAAAAAATAAATAGGAAGAAAAAATCGCGAATGTCAATGAATGTAGGGAAAATCCCAGAATTCTACACAGAATTAGGAAAATCCCGAATTCCAAACACGTAGCCTGTATCCATGGAATAACCTGAGAGGTGAAGAACATTCCCAGAGCCTTCCCTTCTCTCAGGGTTTTAGGTGGAGTCAATCGGAAAATTCCAGAATTCCAAAGGAATTAGGAAAAATTACAGAATTCTCACACAGAATTAGGGAAAATCCCGGAATTCAGACGGAATTAGGAAAAATCCCGGAATTCCCACTCACAGCTCCTTGGGATCACCGGAGCCTCCCTGGCTCCGTCAAATATTCCGGGAAAAATCCCAGGATCAGAATTGGGACAGCGCTTCGGAACATCAGGGATGAGGGAATCACCAAAAGCCATTTCTGATCCTGTTTTCCAGGATTTCTGGCCCTGTTTTCTTGGATTTTTGACCCCAAATTCCTCAGGATTTCTGAGCCTCTTTTCCCAGCATTTTCTAGCTAATTCCTGGAATTTTCTGACCGTCTCAGGTTTTTCTGATCCAAATTCCCAGGGATTTCTGACCTAATTATCCATGATTTCTGACCCCTTTTCCCAGAATTTTTGACCCCTTTTCCCAGAATTCCTAACCCCTCCTTCCCAGAATTCCTGACCCCCATTTCTGGAATTCCTGACCCCTCCTTCCCAGAATTTCTGAGTGTTTTCCAGAATTTCTGAGCCCTCTTTTCCATGATTTCTGACCCTCTTTCCCAGAATTCCTGACCCCTTTTCCCAGATTCCTGACCCCTCCTTCCCAGGGCCCGATCGCATCGGTGCCGGATCTTCCATGAGGGAATCTCCTTCCCAAAAAACCCCACGGCACTTTGCCGGACACGGAGAATCGAGCAGGAAACGATCCAGCTCTCAATTCCCTTTGGAATTTCAATCCCAGACATTCCGAAGACGACTGCATTGCAAATCAGGGGATCCTTTGTGTGGGAAGTGTCGTTGATTCCCGTTTTTCCCACAGCAGCATTCCCAGAAAAAGGCAGCACATGGGAATCATGGGATGGAGCTGCCTCCAGATCTGGATCCATGGGGGCATCGGGAGCATTTCCCCAAAATTTCCAGGATTGTTTCCCCAACATTCCCAGGATCGTTTCCCCAATAATTCCAGGATCATTTTCCCAACATTTCCAGGAATTTTGCCCAGTGTTTCCAGGATGAGTCTCCCAACATTTCCAGGATCATTTTCCCAACATTTCCAGGTGCCCAGAAATTCCGGACTTTTTTGCCCAGCATTTCCAGGATTTTTCTCCCAGCATTTCTGGGATCATTTTCCCAGCATTCCCAGGGTCATTTCCCCAATAATTCCAGGATTGTTCTCCCAATAATTCCAGGATCATTTCCCCACAATTTCCAAGTGCTCTAAAAATTTCCAGGATTTTTTTCCCAACAATTCCAGGATCATTTCCATGATCATTTTCCCAACAATTCCAGGATCCTTTTTCCAACATTTCCAGTATTTCCAGGATTTTTTGCCCAGTATTTCCAGGATTTTTTGCCCAGCATTCCAAGGATCATTTTCCCACCATTTCCAGGTGCTCCAAAATTTTCCAGGCTTATTCCCAAAGTTCCAGGATCGGATTTGCCGGGTGGTTTCCAGGATGTTGTTCTCCCGAATCGCGATATTATCCATACAGGATCATTTTCCCAACATTTCCAGGATTTTTTGCCCAATATTTCCAGGAACATTTGTAAGATCGTTAGGTCTCCTTAAGTGTTACATTTCTTCAGGATTTTTCTCGCCAACATTTCCAGGATCATGCATTCGTCCCAATCATTTTTCCACAGGTACAACTTTGTTCCCAGAATTTCCAGGATTGTTTGCGGGATCATTTCCCCAATATTTCCAGGATTTTTTTCCCCAATGTTTCCAGAATCAATTTCCCAACATTCCCAGGACTGTTCTCCCAGCATTTCCAGGATCATTTTCCCACATCAGATCATTTTCACATTTCAGTTGCTCCAAAAATTTCCAGGATTATTTCCCCAACATTCCCAGGACTGTTCTCCCAGCATTTCCAGGATCAATTTCCCAACATTCCCAGGATTTTTGCCCACATCCCAGATTTTTTGCACTCCAGGATTTTGCCACTTCCCTAATTTTTCACCATGTGACAGTACCTTTTGTACCCAGTTTCCCCATCAACTGGCCTTGGCACTCCCAGGGATGGGAATTTGATTCCAACTTTGGATGCACCAGGAAATGCCTCATGGGAAGGATTTTCCGAAAAATTTAATTTTATCTCCCTACATCCACCTGCACCAATTGGGGAAAAAAATCCGGGATTTCGTGGGAATTTTGGATTCTGGGATTTCGGGATTTCTTGGAATTTTGGCTGCCTTCCACGTGTGACTTGCGAAGAGGATAAACTCCATGGATGTGGAAAATCGAAGGTGCCAAAATCCGGGATAAACGAGGAATTTGAGAGCGAGGATTTTGGATGGTGCGCTGCTGGGAAGGGTTAAGAGGTTAATACGCTCTCTATAGAATTCTCTTGGAATCTCCGTTTGTGTTTCCAGGGAGTGGAAAAATGGGAATTTTTTCCTAAGGTGGGAATGAGAAAAGCTGAAGGAATTCGGACACCGAATTTATCGGGGAAAAATCCCAAAAAAATGGGAGCAAACAGAAGCCTGGGAGGAAAAAATGTGGGATTGAGAGGGATTTGTCATGGATTTGTGGGAGAAAGGAGCTGCTCCCAGGAATTTCGGTTCTTCCCGGCATTCCTGCTGCTCCCAGATCCGTGGGGTATAAGTTCCTGCGTCCAATCCATGGGAGAAATCAGGGATTCTGAACAGGAGCTGAGCATGGCAAACTGGGATGTCCAGATCCGAGGAAGCCCTCGTCTCGCAGGAAACTGGGATGGATCCAGTATTCCATGGAAAGCCTTTTCCAGGAATGAGACCAGCAAGGAATGCTTGTCACTTGGAGGGACTCCGCAGGAAAGCCCTTCCTCAGGAAAACCGGGGATGGATCCTTCGGATGCAGGAAACCCTTCTCTCCAGAAAACCGGGATGGATCCCAGATCCAGGAAAGCCCTTCTCTCAGGAAATACCGGGATGGATCCAGGTCGGAAGCTGCCTAGGGAGAAGATCAGAGTTTTTCCAGGAAAATGCTGGGGTATGGATTCCCAGATCCAGGAAAGACATTTTCCCAGGAACTGGGATGGATCCCAGATCCAGGAAAGACATTTTTCCAGGAAAACTGGGATGGATCCCAGATCCAGGAAAGCCCTTCCTCCAGGAAAACCGGGATGGATCCAGATCCAGGAAAGCCCTTCCTCCAGGAAAACCGGGATGGATCCCAGATCCAGGAAAGACATTTTTCCAGGAAAACTGGGATGGATCCCGGATCCAGGAAAGCCCTTCCTCCGGGAAAACCGGGATGGATCCCAGATCCAGGAAAGCCATTCCTCCGGGAAAACCGGGATGGATCCCAGATCCAGGAAAGCCCTTCCTCCAGGAAAACCGGGATGGATCCAGATCCAGGAAAGCCCTTCCTCCAGGAAAACCGGGATGGATCCCAAATCCTCACACGGAGCTGCCGGCGCTCCAAAAACCGGGAATGAGGCTCGGGAGGAACTGAAGGAATTAAATCCACAAAGGAATGATCCCGGCACGAGGGTTGGGATCGGGAAACTCGTGGTGTCCGAGTGGGATGGGAGCGGGAAAAAGCGCGGAGGCTCCGGCACGCGGGGAATGAGTCACCGAGGGGGAGGGAGGGAAGGAGGGAGTTTTTCCAAAAAAAACGTGGAAAGCTCGTGGAAAAGTCTGCTGGCAGCCAAGAGGGCCGACACTCCTGGGTCGCGTCCGGGCATGGATGAGGGATTCCGGTAATTCCAGGGGCAGATTCCCACCAGGAGAGTTGCCGGTGTCGTATGGGGCTGGAAAGGGCTCTGGAAAAGGGTCGGGCGCGTGACTATCCCAGGGAAGCTCTGGGTGCCCCTGGATTCCCAGGAATTCCAGGGGCTGATTCTGCCAGGAGAGAGCTGGAGGGGCTGGAAAAGTTTGGGATGGAACCAGGGAAGTCTGGGGCTCTTGGCATCTCCCGGGAAAATGCCGGGGCTGATCCTGCCAGCGGAGACGCAGCTCGCTCGCCGCTGGAACACCGGTCGGGATCGAATCCAGGGAACTGTGGGTGCCTCGGATTCCCCGGAATGCCTGGGTGATCGCGGCAGGAGAGCGCTGGAGCGCGCGGGCGTGATGGACGTGTCTGGATGGGATTCCCAGGCGGAACTGGGGTGCCTCCTGGATTCCCGGAATTCCAGAGATTCCCACCAGCGAGAGCACTGGAGGGCTGGAATAAAGGTTCGGATGAATTCCCAGGGAAAGACTGTGTTGATCGCTGCCTCTGGATTCCGGGGCATGCCAGATAGTGGCTGATCCCGCCAGGAGAGCGCTGGAAGTGCTGGAAAACAAGGTCAGCAGGATGGAATTCCCAGGGGAAGCTGTAGTGCTCTGGATCCCGGGATTGCCGGGGGGCTGTCCACCAGGAGAGGCACTGAGGGGCTGGAAAAGGTTGGGATGGAATTCCCAGGGAAGCTGTGGGTGCCCCTGGATTCCCGGGAATGCCGGGGGCTGATCCCGCCAGGAGAGCGCTGGAGGGGCTGGAAAGGGCTGGGAAAGGTCGGGATGGAATTCCCAGGGAAGCTGTGGGTGCCTCTGGATTCCTGGGAATGTCCAAGGCCAGGCTGGAGCCATACCTCTGATATCCGCAATACCCAATATTGGCCATATCCACGATATCCATGAAATCCAAAATATCCATGATATCCGGGTATCCAAGATATCCCAGATATCCCCAATATCCCTGATATCCACAATATCCACGATATCCATGAAATCCACGATATCCCTAATATCCACAATATCCAGATATCCACTATATCCATGAAATCCATGATATCCCTGATATCCAGATATCCACGATATCCATGAAATCCACGATATCCCTGATATCCAGGAATCCAAGATATCCCAGATATCCCCAATATCCCTGATATCCACTATATCCATGAAATCCATGATATCCCTGATATCCGGGTATCCAAGATATCCATAATATCCACAATATTCGTACCACAATTCCATGAAATCCATGATATCCCTGATATCCAGATATCCACGATATCCATGAAATCCACAATATCCAGATATCCATGAAATCCACGATATCCAGATATCCATGAAATCCACGATATCCCTGATATCCAGGAATCCAAGATATCCCAGATATCCCCAATATCCCCAATATCCAGATATCCACTATATCCATGAAATCCATGATATCCCTGATATCCGGGTATCCAAGATATCCATAATATCCACAATATCCCTGATATCCACAATATCCAATATCCACTATATCCATGAAATCCACGATATCCCTGATATCCAGGAATCCAAGATATCCCAGATATCCCCAATATCCCCAATATCCAGATATCCACTATATCCATGAAATCCTTGATATCCCTGATATCCGGGTATCCCAGATATTCCTGATATCCATAAAATCCACGATATTCGGGATGCCCATGGGTGGGTGGGGCTGCCCGGTGCTGTCCCCTCCGCCTCATTTTGGAGGTGTCCCCGTTGCCATGGCAACACCAGGGTGACCTCAGCACCCTCCGAGCACAGAATGGAGAGGAAATCCAAGGAAAACCCTAAATCCGACCCCGGAATAGCCAGGAAAACCACGGGAAAATCAAAAATCTGCCACAGCCCCTCTCCTTGTCGGAACCGCAGATTTTCCCCACCCTTCCCGCTTCCCACTCAGAATCCCATGGGATCGCACCGACCCCTGGGATTCCAGCTCGATCCCGGCTTTTATGGGATCACATCCTGCCGATCCCCAGGATCCCATCTCCATCCCGGCTCCTATGGGATCACATCCCACCAATCCCCAGGATCCCATCTCCCGGCTCCTATGGGATCACATCCCACCCATCCCCAGGATCCCATCTCCCGGCTCCCATGAGATCACTCCGCACCAATTCCCCGGATCCCGGCTCCATCCCAGCTCCTATGGGATCACCAATCCCGGGGATCCCATCTCCTGGGTCCTATGGGATCACACCACACCAATCCCCAGGATCCCATCTCCTGGGTCCTATGGGATCACATCCCACCAATCCCCAGATCTCGTCTCCATCCTGGACTCACCATGGGATCACCCCGCACCGATCCCCCAGATCCTGGCTCCATCCCAGCTCCTATGGGATCACATTCCACCGATGCCCAAGATCCCATTTCCCGGCTCCCATGGAATCACCCTGCACCAATCCCCCGGATCCCGGCTCCCACAAAATCACCCTGCACAGATCCCTGAGATCTCAGCTCCATCCTGGCTCCTATGGGATCACATCCTGCCGATCCCCCAGGATCCCATCTCCTGGGTCCCATGAGATCACATCCCATCAATCCCCTGATCCTGGCTCCTATGGGATCACATCCCACCCATCCCCAGGATCCCATCTCCTGGGTCCTATGGGATCACACCACACCCATCCCCAGGATCCCACCTCCATCCCACCTCCATACCTGAGTTTCCCGCGGCTGCTCCGCCGCAGCGACGGCGCCTCGGCCTCCCTCTCCTCCCGCACACGCTGCAGCGAGGGCGAGCGGCTGTGGGCGCTGCGGATGGCGCTGGGACCGGTGGCCACGCTCCCATCTCCCACCGCCATCCCGGCGGCCGCTTCCCGCATCTGCACCAGGAGCTGCGGCGGGAGGCTCCGGAGGGACGGAACCGGCGAGTGGCACGAGCGCGTCTCGGCTTTCAGGTTGTTGTCGCTGGCCGAGCGCTGCAGGAGCCGCGGAGAGGCCAGGCCGGCCGAGCCCAGCAGCCGGCGGCGCTTGGTGTAGCTGGGAGTTTCCCGGAAAGGCACTGGGAAAAAAAAAATATGGGAATGTGGGATTAGGGGTTGGAAGAGAAGGAGGGTTGGGAATGATGGGTGGAGTTGGGTCAGGGAGATGGGAATGGTCTCCATCTGATCCCAGCACCACAGTGGGAGCACGGCTGGAATTCAAATCTGGCAGGAGGGGAAAAATCCAGAGAAAACTCAAATTTGACCCTGGGCTGGGAAAGTGTGGAGGATAATGGAGGAGAAGGTTGGGAATGAGGGTGGAGTTGGGTCAGGAACATGGGAATGATCTCCATCTGCTCCCAGTGCCTCTCCCAGCACCACATTGGGAGCATGGCTGGAATCCAAATATGGGATGAGGGGAAAAATCCAGGGAAAACCCAGATTTTGACCTTGGGCTGGGAAAGATGGAGGATGGTGGAGGAGAATTCCTGTGGAGTTGGGTTGGGAAGAAGGGAATGGTCTCCAACTGCTTCCAGTTCCTCTCCCAGCACCGCACTGGGAGCACGGCTGGAATCCAACTCTGGGATGAGGGGAAAAATCCAGGGAAAACCCAAATTCGACCTTGGGCTGGGAAAGGGTGGAGGATGATGGAGGAGAAGGCTGGGAATGAGGGTGGAGTTGGGTCAGGGACATGGGAATGGTCTCCAACTGCTCCCAGTGCCTCTCCCAGCACCACACTGGGAGCATGGCTGGAATCCAAATATGGGATGAGGGGAAAAATCCAGGGAAAACACAAATTTGACCCTGGGCTGGGGAAGGGTGGAGGATGGTGGAGGAGAAGGTTGGGAATTCCTGTGGAGCTGGGTTGGGAAGAAAGGAATGGTCTCCATCTGATCCCAGGACCACAGTGGGAGCATGGCTGGAATCCAACTCTGGGATGAGGGGAAAAATCCAGGGAAAACTTAAATTTGACCTTGGGCTGGGGAAGATGGAGAATGGTTGGAGGAGAACTTTCTGTGGGAGTTGGTTTGGGGAAGAGGGAATGGTCTCCATCTGCTGCCAGCTTCTCTCCCGGCACCACATTGGGAGTACAGCTGGAATCCAATTCTGGGATGAGGGGAAAAATCCAGGGAAAACACAAATTTGACCTCAGGATGGGAGAGGATGGAGGATGGTGGAGGAGAAGGTTGGGAATTCCTGTGGAGCTGGGTTGGGAAGAAAGGAATGGTCTCCAACTGCTCCCAGCACCACAGTGGGAGCGCGGCTGGAATCCAACTCTGGGATGAAGGGAAAAATCCAGGGAAAACCCAAATTCGACCTTGGATGGGAAAGGATGGAGGACGATGGAGGAGTCCTGGATGGTGGAGAATTCCCAGGGAACATCCCAAACTGGAGAATTCCCATGGCACTTCCCAGATTGGAGAATTCCCAAGGCATTTCCCAAACTGGAGAATTCCCACAGCACTTCCCAGATTGGAGAATTCCTACAGCATTTCCCAGATTGGAGAATTCCCACGGCATTTCCCACATTGGAGAATTCCCATAGCATTTCCCAAAGGGGAGAATTCCCACAGCGCCTCCCCACACATGGAATTCCACCCATCTCGGAATTCCCTTGGAATGAGCTCTCCTCATCCCTAGAGAACGAGATCCAGGAATTCCCCCGAGGAATTACCAAACCAGGAATTACCAAACCGGGAATATCTCCCAACCCTCCCATCCCCTCCTGATGTTCTGGAAGGGGGAGGGTCCCTTCATTCCAAACTTCCAGGAAATTTGGATTTTCCAATGTTCTGTTTAAGGAGCCCATTCCCATCCCGAAGTTTAACATCCCTAAATTTTGTCTGACACACGTGGAAAAATTCAGCGGGAAACTCGGAATCGGTCACTGCACTGGGAAAAACAGGGATTGCTCCTGCTCTGAGCGGGAATACGGAATGGGGGACAGGAATTTCCCATCCCTCTGGATTCGGGATGTTCCCAGAGCCCCCATTCCAAGGCCACCCCTCAATGACACCTTCCTGGTGATTCCTGAGGCCACCAAGGGAAGGAGAATCCCGGGATTCTCGGGAAGGAGCAGCCCAGGCTGAGTGGGGGCCACGCTTGGAATATTTTTTTTTTTTCCCGAGGAATATTTGAGGTTCAAAGTCCGAGGATTTCAGGCTCCTGGAACTCTTCCCGTTGCCGTGGCAACGCCGGGCGTTCGCTCTCTCCGATGAGTTCCAGCCCCGTGGTGCGGGAATTTCTCCCGGCAGTGGCGATTCCCGGTCTCCGTCGCCGCCGCCTGCCCTTGGTGCCCACATCCGGGCAATTCCAGCGGGAAAACAACTCAAAACCATGGAATTTTGGGGCTGTTTGGGTTGGAAAAGCTTTGAGAACACCAATTCCAAGCATTGTTGGGCCACCACCGATCCATGTCCCCAAGTGCCACCGCCACATGTGGCCACAAGGGGAGGGATGTCCCACGAAGGCCATCCCATGGGAACACTGGATCAAAATTATGGAATTTTGGAGTTGTTTGGGTTGGAAAAGCTTCGAAAACACCAATCCCAAGCCCTATTGGGTCATCACCCATCCATGTCCCCAAGTGCCACCGCCACACGTGGTCACAAGGGGAGGGATGTCCCACCAAGGCCATCCCATGGGAAAACTGGACCAAAATTATGGAATTTTGGAGCTGTTTGGGTTGGAAAAGCCCTCCAAGATTACAAATCCCAAGCATTCCCAGTGCTGTAGCGCCTCCACTGATCCGTGTCTCCAAGTGCCACCAGCAAGGAAGGAGGTCCCACCAAGGCCATCCCATGGGAAAACTGGATCAAAATTATGGAATTTTGGAGCCATTAGGGTTGGAAAAACCCTCCGAGAACACAAATCCCAACTACTCCCAGCACTGCTGGGTCATGACCCATCCATGTCCCCAGGTGCCACTAGCAAGGAGGGATGTCCCACCAAGGCCATCCCATGAGAAAACAGCCCAAAATTATGGAATTTCAGAGCTGTAAGTGTTGGAAAAGCTCCGGGGCCATCAATCCCAAGCATTCCCAGTGCTGTAGGGCCACCACTGATCTGTGTCCCGAAGTGCCACCAGCATGGAGGGATGTCCCATCAGGGCCATCCCAATAGGAAAACAGCCCAAAGTTATGGAATTTTGGAGCCATTAGAGTTGGAAAAGCTCTGAGAACACAAATCCCAAACATTCCCAGCATTGTCGGGCCACCACCAATCCGTGTCCCCAAGTGCCACCAGCAAGGAGAGATGTCCCACCAAGGCTATCCCATGGGAAAACTGGACCAAAATTATGGAATTTTGGAGCCGTTTGGGTTGGAAAACCTCAGAGAATATAAATCCCAAACATTCCCAGCATTGTCGGGCCACCACCGATCCGTGTCCCCAAGTGCCACCAGCAAGGAGAGATGTCCCACCAAGGCCATCCCATGGGAAAAACGGCTCAAAATTATGGAATTTCGGAGCTGTTTGGGTTGGAAAATCCCTCCAGAACACCCAAACCCCAACGCAATTGTTGTGGCCACCACTGTCCATGTCCCCAAGTGCCACCGCCACACGTGGTCACAAGGGGAGGGATGTCCCACCAAGGCCATCCCATGGGAAAACTGGATCAAAACTATGGAATGTTGGGGACAAGGTGGGGGTTGGGCACAGCTTGGACTCGGTGACCTTGGAGGGCTTTTCCTACTTTTCTGGGATTCTGGGATTCCAGACTGGCCTGGCGAGCACCATGATGGCGATGATGATGACGATGAAGAACCACCAAGTCCAAACTGCCGGAGCCGGAACCAGGACATTCCCAGACCATTCCCAGATTTCCAGTTCTGTGGAATTCTTCCTCATCCCACCCTCCAAATCCACAATTCCCAATGGGAAAAGGGAGGGAAAGGGAGAGATTGATGATGATGATGATGATGATGATGATGATGATGAAGAACCAAATCCTAATTCCAGGAGCCAGAACCAGAACATTCCCAGACCACTTCCAAATGTCCATTTCTATGGGAGATTTCCTAATCCCATCCTGTGGAATCCACAATTCCCAGCGGGAAAAGCCAGGAAGGGAGAATAATCAAGGACTAAAACCCGGCTCAATTCCCGCAATGAGCTCCGGATATTCCTTTCCACACCTTTCCCAGACTTTATTCCGAGTCTGTTTACCGAGGTTCTCCCAGCAAAACGAATCCCTTCCGTTACCATGACAGCACCGCTCGGAGCAGCCGGATCCCCGTTTTCCACCATTCATGGTTTTGGGCTTCCCATTCCCAGTTTGGGTTCCATTCCCGGTTTTGGGCTCCCCATTCCTGGTTTTGGGGTCCTCACTCACGGTTTTGGGATCCCCATTCCCGATTTTGGGATCCCCATTCCCGGTTTTGGGATCCCCATCCCCAGAATTCCATCCCTTTCCTGCTCTCCGAGGAGCCTTTCCACAGCATCACCCCGGACACAGAAACGAAGGGGAAAATATGGAATTTTGGGGGAAATATGGAATCGGGGAAAAATTGAATTGGGGGCAAATATGGAATTAGGACAAATATGAATGGGGAAAGGAAATGGGGGAAATAATGGAATGGGGGAAAAATTGAATTGGGGGAAAATGAATTGGGAAAATAGGAATTGTGGGAATTATGGAATTGGGGAAAATGGTATTGAGAGGGTAAATATGGAATTGGGGGGAAAAATATGGAATAGAGAAGGGAAATATGGAATGGGGGAAATATAGAATGGAGGGAAATACGGAGCGAGGAAAATACAGGAATAGGGAAATATGGAATTGGGAAAATTATGGAATTGGGAAAAATATGGAATTGGGGGCAAATATGAAATTGGGAAGGGGAATATAAATTGGGGGAAAATACAGAATTGGGGGACAAAGAGCGGCTGCAGAGGCCTGCGGAGGGACCCGGAGGCGCGGTCGGTCCGGGTGGAGCTGCCGAGGGGCGGGGCTGTGGGGACCCCGGGACCCCCGGGTGTTGGCAGCGGTGGGGGCACCAGGGCACCCCGGATTGGGAACGGGATTGGAATGGGAGGGAATGGGGCCGGGATGGGGCCGGAATGGGGCCGGGAATGGGCCGGGAATGGGGCGGAATGGGACCGGGAATGGGGCTGGGAATGGCGGGATGAGACCGGATGGGGCCGGGAATGGGGCCGGGAATGAGGCCGGGAATGGGGCCGGGAATGGGACCAGGAGCTCCCAGGGATCCCGGGCATCAGCACCGGGCGGGGGCACCGTGGGCACCCCCAAATCGGGACCGGGACCGGGCACTCCTTCCTCCCATCCTGTTCCTCCATCCTACTCCTGCATCCTGCCCCCATCCCGATCCCCATCCCACCTCCATCCTAAATCCTCATCCTAAACCCTCATTCTATCCCTCATCCTTCTCTCTGTTCTGTCCCCATCCTTCCGCCCCCGTCCTACAACTCTATCCTACAACTGCATCCTACAACTGCATCCTACAACTCCACCCTTCCCCTCCATCCTGTCCCCACCCTACTCCTCCATCCCGCCCTTTATCCCATCCCCATCCCACCCCTATCCTGCCACATCCTCCTGTCCACCCCTCCCTGCCAACCCCGGCCCCCATCCCACTCCCTTCTCCTCCCTCCCGGTGTCCTCTGCTCCGCTCCCGCATCGGATCCCGCTTCCGATCCCACACCTGATCCCGGTCCCGACCCCACATCTGCTCCCAGATCTGCTCCCGGTGCTGCTCCCGCTCCCGATCCTACACCCGCTCCCGGTCCCGCAACTGTTCCCGGTTCCGTTCCAGGTCCCACACCCGCTCCTGGTGCCGCACCTGCTCGTAAGACCCCAAAACTGGGAATCCCGAAACTGGGAACCCCAAAACGAGGAATGGGGATCCCAAAACGGCAGCAGAGGTGACACAGGTTCCCCATCCCAAAGCCTGTTCCCAAATTCCCACCCTCGGGATCAATCCCAAAAACCCCCTGGGTGGAGCTGTGGAAGGAGCACGGCTTTGGCCACAAATCCCAAAATTCCAGAGCTTGGGAAAGAATTCCAAGGTCACCGAGCACTCAGTGCCACCTCCAGGAATTCCCTGGGCACCTCCAGGGATGGGGAATCCAAACCTCCCTGAGCAACCCCTGACCATTCTTTCCAGAATTCCCACACAGAATTAGGAAAAATTCCAGAATTTCCACACAAAAGTAGAAAAAAAATCCAGAATTTCCACTCACAATTATGAAAAATCCCGGAATTCCCACATAAAAATGGAAAAAAAATCTGGAATTACATCTCACAATTAGGAAAAAGTCCCAGAATTAGGAAAAATCCCAGAATTCCCACACAAAAGTAGGAAAAATCCCAGAATTTCCATGCACTCCGTATCCATGGAAAGCCTGGAAAGGATTCCTCTGGAAGAATCTTCCTGTAATCTTCCCTTCTCCACAGGAATTCCAGGTTGCATATCAGGAAAAATCCCAAATTACAAAAAAATCTCCAAATTCCCACATAAAATTAGGAAAAATTCTGGAATTCCCACTCACAATTAGGAAAAATCCCAGAATTCCTGCACAAAAGTAGGAAAAAAATCCGGAATTACCACTTACAATTATGAAAAATCCCACAATTCCCATATAAAAATGGAAAAAAATTCCAGAATTCCCATTCACAATTATGAAAAATTCTGGAATTCCCCCACAAAAGTAGGATAAAAATCCATAATTCCCATTCACAATCAGGAAAAATCCCAGAATTCCCAAACACAGCTCCATGTTCCTGGAAAAGTTGGAGAGAACCTGGAAGAACCTTCTCTTCTCCAGAATTTTAGGTTGGATATTGGGAAAAATTCCAGGCTTCCCATATGGAATTAGGAAAAAATCCCGAAATCCCACTCACAATTAGGGAAAATCCCAGAATTCCTACACAGAATTAGGAAAAATCTCCAAATTCCCAAACACAGCTCCATATCCATGGAACAGCTGGAGAGGATTCCTCTGGAAGAACATTCCCTTCTCCAGAGTTTTAGGTTGGATATCGGGAAAAATGCCGGAATTCC
>VKON01000576.1:0-23577 GCA_009741485.1 Malurus cyaneus samueli | reverse complement strand
TCTCTGAAGTGAAAAAAAGTTGATATTTTTTCCCACCAATATGAAATTGATGTTTGGGATAAAAGTGATGAGAAAAAAAAAAAAGTTTATTAACAAGAATAATAGTGTAGAAGAAATGGCTGAAGACAAGGACATGTATATGAAGGCCTACGTACGACAATCCAGGTTCTGTAACTTGAGTGTCCTTGAAGAAAGAAAAAAGAAGTAAGCACAGTGTAGCAATCAAGAAATTGCAGTGGTATGTTGGATGAGGATACAGAACTGCTGAATTCGATTTGAAAGTATGCTTGCTTAGCTATTATGTGCCGCTTGCTTTTGAACCAATAAGAAGTTACTAATGCCATCTTGAACACTGATGTTTAGCCAATCATAGTAATTTAAAACATGTGCGCGGTAGCTTGTAACTGATATATGTGTTGGACTCCTAACAGTAAACGAGTCAATAATTAAGTTGCTTTTGCAGCGTTCCGCACATCTGATGTGCCATAATCATAGTATTTTAAAACTCCCAAGGGCAGCGGTCGAAAACTACCTGCTTCACCAACAGAATTTGATGCAGCATTCGGCGAGACGGAGGACTGAGCAATGTGGGCGGGGCAGTTGGGAGGACATCTCGGGAGTGTAATGAGACCATACGGATAGCTCCTTCAATTGTCTCACGATCATCAGATGTGACAATGGATGATACATCCCAAAAAACCCCAAGTGGGGGAAGGGTCTGTTGCTTCAAGGCTGGTCCAAGACCAGATCCAAGTTGGGTATGTTGGCATAGTCGCCGCTGTGCGCCCAGGCTGCTGAGTTACAACTGTGTAAGCTATAGTCCTTACCGATGACTTGCCTTGTTTTACTGTTGAAGGCAGAGGAGAAACTGCTATGCTCTGTTGCTTGCAGCACCTTACAAACACAGCGCATTGGACAATTACTCTCTCCCGACTTCTATTGGCCTGTTTTTCCGCTGCTCTCGGAACCCTCTGGCTAGTCTTGCCGCACTGCCTTTCAAAAGACTATTTAAGCGTCTCTCTGAAAAGACGAGATGAAATCTCCCAATGGACCTCGACAAATCCATGGACATCTGGACTCAAAAGACTTTGTCTGAGCCATTAGGTAGCTTATAAGCCACTCTCTTTCTCTCACTTTCTCTCTTTTTCTCCCTCTCACCCTTCTCTCTTTTGTGAGTATAATTTTCCCAATAAAATTGCTTTTATTTGAATAATACTTGCCCCCCGTTTCTTTTGCACTCTGAGATTAGGATAAGAACCATCACAACTCCTGCTTGAGTTTAAGCGGATCGTGGACATTATAATTGGCATCACGAAATAGGAATTCTGATAGACAGAATGGGTTGCAAGGTTTTGAGTAGTCTGTAACAGGGGATGGCGGTTTTGCTCCAGCTGCACCTAGCCCGACACTCCAAAAGGTGAGCAATGTCTAGAAAGCAAGGGGGGCATCTCGAATTTCCTGCAAACTGCAAATGCCTAGGTAAAAAGACCCCTATAGCTCATTTTGAGGGCTCTGTCTTCAGAATTTTCAAAAGAATCTCTTTGTGAAAAAGTTCATGTGTTACATTCTTGTTTTAGAAGATTTCCTCCAGGCAGATAGTCTTGGTCTGCTGGGTGCTGGGTTCCCCCAGGCAAATAGTTTTGGTTTGCTGGGTGTAGGTTTTAAGGTTCCCCCAGGGAGATTTTTAGTCTTTTCACCCACTTTAGGGAAGTGGAGGGATACACAGCTCAATTCTGTCTCTAACGGGTTTTTGTAACTTAAGTGTATTCCCTCCTGAAGTGGCTTGTTTGAATTCCTTTCATTAAACCATGACTTCAATACAGTAAAGCTATTAGATCACCCTTTAAACGGTGTAGCGGAGAGAAAGCAATAATAGATCTCCCAAAACCTTAGTTGCAAATTTTGCAGAAACAATTAAATGAAGAAAGAAATCGTGTTCAAACTCTGCATAAACATTTGGTAGAGGAAAGAAAATCATGTCAAACACAACTTGCAAAAACAATTGGATGGAGAAATCAGTTCAATTAAAGAAGATGCGAAAAATGTTCACTTGTTACAAGCTGCTTTGAGAGAAGGAACATTTAAGAATCAAAGACTGTGATAACACAAGATACAGAGGAAAATGGAAACAATTAACCCCAGAAAGAAGTTAATTCAGTTAAAAATCTGTGGGGAAAACTGCTGTCCTCCCACCTTTCCAGTGTCACTCACTGGAGGAGACCAAGTTCAATTCCTGTACCCCATTGATCCGAGACCTCCCAGACTTGCTCAAACCAATAGTAATCCTCCTTCAAAAAACAATTAGAGCTGTGGCGCCTTTAGAGACGCTGCACATATCCCTTGGACAGTGGGAAGACTCAGAAAGATCTCTGTGGTCTTTTGGCATACCTCGCTTTGACTTCAGGTTGCTCCAAACCACTCCTTCCCTAAAACAATACCCCCTTTCCCTGGCTGCCAAACAAGGTATCAAACCAGTTCTACAAGCAGCAATCCCAAACCTAGCTGAACTAATAACACTGACACCTTTACAGACAGTGGATGCAAACTGCTTTGCTTTTACATGGGAGGGACAGCAACACACTTTCACTAAGCTTCCCCAAGGCTGCCAACACTCCTCCACCCTAGTCCATTATGTCCTTGTGGGAGGAGGGAAAGTAGAGGAGGTGGGAGATGTCCAACGGGAAGCAGTCTCCCACTTAGGAAGCCTTAATTTGCAGATTTCCTCAGATAAGGTCCAAAAACCCTCACAGGAAGTGAAAGCATTGCAATTGTTGACTTTCGAAGCAACAGCTCACCAAGCCCTGGGCCCTATTCATCCTACAGACCCTTTTCAAGTGGAATGAGGATTTGCCTCCTCAGAACTGTCAGTACACATATGGCAGCAGGAGCCCTGAGGGTCCAATGTGGCCTGTTGGTTTTTTCTCCCATGGTTTCAGAGATACTGAAAAGAGACACACTACCTGGGAAAAGGGATTGTTTGTGGTTGGCTTGGCTCTCATAGCAGTGGAAAAGATCACACGAAAGCCAGCAATAGTTTTGAGAGGCCCTTTTCAAGTAATCACGGCAGTTCCTACTGGGACTCCCCCACCTGACGGGGTGGCCCAGAGGGCCTCAGTAAGAAAGTGGTATGCTCAAATCGAACATTATTGTAACTCTTTCAATAACCAAAGGAGCTACGCAAGACCCAGCTAAGCAGGTAGGCTTGGACGACAGCCAAAACAGACCTGCCTCAGTTGAAGTAGCCCCCGCTTTTTCCCCCGAACAGTCAGCAAACTCTTGGTTCACCAACGCCTCTGTCAGGCGAGAAGGTAAAGGGTGGAAAGGCAAAGCTGCAGCCCTCCACACCTCCTCCATGGAGCAAGTTATCACAAAGGGGGAGGGTAGAGCCCAAGCTGGTGAGCTCTGAAGTGTTTTCCATCATGAGGCACAGAATACTACTCTTGTTTATATTTACACCAATTTCTATGCTGTGTTTAACCCTTTCTGCCTCTTGCTGGCAGAATCCGTTGTGTTTACTTTGAACAGGAGAACTCCAAGGGACATGCACATCAGATACTAAATTCGTAACCAGTTATAGCATTGGACCTCATGGCTGTTTTTTCATTTTTGTAAAGTTGAAAATCACGATTGTTGGCATAAATTTACTGCTGTGTAATATTTCCATAAAGTCATGTGTACTAAAAACAATACAAAATACTGTGGAGTAGAAACTTGAACTTTGGTGTTGTAATGACTACCACCCAACCACCAGTTATGCTAAGCCTGAAAAAGTACACAAGAGATATAAACTGGTGGTGTGGGAACAGATTGGAATCGGATTGGCTTGAATCAGAAGTACTAATTAATGAATAGTATTGGCTGCCACCACTGAGATTTTACCAAATTGAACTAGCCATGAGTCTCCCTTTATTTTCCTTTAGTGAATTCCTCTAATGATGGTTGTTTTATTCAATAGTCTTGAGACAATAGTGTAAAATAAATTCTTCTTCCAATTTTTATCCTTATTACGTAATTTTGAGAAATTGAATTGCAGTCGCAATCCCTATCACTGCATTAGGGCTAAATCATAGTGAAACTGTTTTTATCTTTTTGAAATTGCAAACTGTTAATTTGATAATTTTGAACTTTATCCTAAACATTCAAATTTTTGTGTTTGCAATTTCACTAAAATCAGAGGATGCGATTTTTCTTATTCAGCCCCAGTTACTTATTCTGTTTATCACTTTTGTCACATCCAGTACCTATTCTGAAATGATACACAAGTTTGCCCGTACCCCTTGGTTGAACCTTCAACTTAGGTAAAGCAATTGCTTGCCTTTATCAGACTTAAATCAAGAATTTTGGAAGAAATAAAGAATACGGACAAGAAAACCTTGGTAACTGTTCATCACAATGTAAAAAAAAATATTTCTAGAAAGGGTAAGAATAAGATGTCGACACGATTGGTGGGATACCCGTATTTGGGGTGTTCACTACGTGCTACAAGTTTCCTGACAATATTTAATCCCTTCATTTTTTTTTTGTTTGATTGTTTTTGTTTTTCAAGCAATTTTGTACATCATGAATTGGAGAATGATGAAACAATTAACACAATTAACATTTATAATGAATACGCATAATTTGATTGATGCCCCATTCTCCATAGATACTAAATACTCTAGGACATAAAGTGAACTTAACATTGCTTTTATTAAGAATTAAATATGTATTTCATTTGTTTTTGATCAAATCATTTAACTGTATTTTTGTAAAGCAATTGTTGCTTCACCAAAATTTCATGGGCTATTTTGACTGATTATTATCCCTTTGTTATTTTCTGTTTTTTTTTCTTCTCTCCCTTTTCCTGTTTTCCTGTCTTTTCTGGGTTATGCTACCAGCATTGACAAGTCCTGAAGACTTCACAACAACACTACGGAATCATGCTGAGTGATCTTGACGACAATCGTGAGACACAGGGTGGTGTAAGAGACCGTACAGAAGATCTTTGACTGTCTCACGATCATCGATATGGACAGAGACTGAACACCAAAAACAAGGGGGGGGGGGGGACTTTTGCTCATAGAAGTCCGAGCCAGATCAAGGTCGCGACTGTTGCCAAGTGCCTGTTCCCAGTGCTGAGTAACGTGTAGCTACAGGACGACTTGGGGCACTTTGGGGGGGTTTTACTGCGAAGGCGAGGAGAAGTGCTATAAGCTGTGCTGATAATCTTACAAACATGGACATGTCTATTTCCCCAGCTCGTGGCCTGTTTTTTTCCCGTTCGGAACCCTGCCAGCTCGTATTTCAAAAAGACTATAAGGTGTGCTCTCTGAAAGACCGAGATTGAGTCTCCCAATGGACTTCGAACAAATCCATGGAATTCTGACTCAAGGGGTTGTCTGAGCCATTGGTTAGCTATAATCCCACCTTCTTTTTCTCTGCTCTTTTTTTCCCCCCCCGGAAAATTTTTTTCGTTTTTGCTTGGCTTTCCTCTCTTCCCTTTCTATCGTGGAAGAGACCAAATGAAGGAATTCTCGAGCTTTGTGAAATTACATACTTGGCCCTATTTCTGTTTTGCACTTTGAGGGGATTTGGATGTAGATGAACTGCATTTCACGACTGTCGTTGAGTTAATGCGATCGTGCACCGAGGGTCACCCAGCGGGGGTAAATGCAGATGTGGCGGAAGGTGGGGGAAGCGTGCATGAGCAGAGTCGTTGTGTGTGAGGCTCGGACGAAGAGGATGCATAGTCAGGTGAGCGTCTTCCAGTTCCCTCTTGTGGCTCGGGCTGGTGACACCGATGGATCGGTGGCTGAATTTTTGGCAGTGCCGACGCGTACAAGTTGCTTGCTCCGGGGAGGGTATCCTGCTTAAGCGGAGGGACAGGAAGTGGAAAGTGGAATAGATCTGGTCAGCCTTGTGGTTGGATGGGCTCGGTGGAGCGATCTGGGACTTAGAGTGAATGGTCCTGTCTTCCTTTTTGTGCGGAGAGGACTGCGCTTTGAGGGAAATTAGGGACCGTTTTGGTGGTGGTGGTCACCAGTGAGTCCTAGTGATTTTTGTTAGTTGACCATCTGTTTGGCTGGTGATCTAGCATGTGGGCGGGACAGGTTTAACGACCGTTGTCAGAATATGAAGTACGCGGAGTCCGAAGGTTCCGCAGCTGTGTGGTAACAGGCTTGATCGTGTGTGCGTGCTGAGCCGTGGGTACGTTGTGGGGTGGCCGACGGACAGTGGAGGGGGTGTGTGCGGCTGAGGCTAGGGGCTATTGCTCGGGACTGGTTGGGTGGCTAGTGGTTCTCGTGCCATGAATAGCGACCAGACCTGGTGCACCAAACGTGAGGTGTCGGAGGTCGGTCGCCGATGTTTATGTAAGGAAGACCCAGTAGAAAGAAGTGAGACTGCAAAGAGGTAAGGTAGGGCAGCTCGCGAAGAAGAGGAAAGTGGAGCCCTTGAGACAGACTCTGCTCGAAGGAGTGGGACATGAATGCGGGGAAAAACCGAGGCTTGCCAAGCAGTGAGGCGGACTCCGCTTGGCGGCCCACCCTCCTTAGTCCAAACGTTTGCTCCTTTTCAGGGACAGGTTCCTCTGCGCGCTAATGACTGCGTTCATTTGGAGGACTCAGAAGATTGAGGTTGCTTTTTTGCCGCTTGACTTGTAGTGTCTCAGTTTTAGACAAATGTTTTCAGAGAAAACGTTCCAGAGAAACGTTTCCTCTGAAGGATAATTAAAATTTTTTGGCACCAACAAGAAAATAGATTATACTGGGCAAAAAAGTAAAGAGAAAAGAAAAGTAATTTATTAACAAAACAAAGTGCCCACAGAACACAGATAAAAAATAACTGTTAGATATTTAAAAAAGAAACCTCCGCCACGCGGCGCAGGACAATGATGTCGGCTTCCCGATACATCAGATACAGAGGATCGGGTTAGGATATTGCAAAAACCTGGGCCACGGCTGTTGGCGCGACCAAGATTGCTACGTCCTGGAAAAGAAACAGAGATGAAAATAAAGACAAATCTCTGGCCGTTCCCGTTTAAAGTTGTCAAAAAGTAAAAAATACCAAGAAGCCTTGTTACCACAGTCCTTCGTTCCCTGTTGACGGGGTCAGAGGACCTTGTGTGTTTTGCTTGCCATTGCTTCTAGTTCGCTTCCAGCATCTTGTCGAAGTGAAGCTGGCGTGGCTTTTTCGCGGCTGGGGGGGATCGCGGAGATCGAGAGTGGTTGTCCGAGGAGAGCGTGCTGAAGGCTAAAAACCCGAGCAGTTTCCGAACTTTGGTGTAACATGTATACGGCGTTCGTCTTGCGTAGGCAGGAAGGACTCCACGGAGAGAAGCTGGATAAGGGCTGGAGCTGGGAAAAAATCCGGACTGTTGTGTGGAGCGCTGGCTTTTAACTTTTGTGCTTTCTCGTGGGTTACATTTAAGATACAGAACATCTGGGTAATGGATGCAACAGAAGAAGGTGATATACAGAACAAATTATTTGGCGCTAATAACAACCTAAGAGCAGGACAGCTATGCAACAAACATCCCACAAGAATCCTCAGGCACTGCAGAAACAGTAGCCGAACTGAGCAAACATTTTGAGGAAGCGATGAGGCATTTGGACAAATGGGTGGGGAGAGCCTTGTCGCTAATAGAGAAGAAGACTCACATGGGTACAGACATTCAGAGTGGAGCACCACTTGGAGCCTGGGAACAGCCAGAGGAAGTGTATCAGCTGCGGGGAGAAAATTGCCCACGTTGTCGGGGAGGATTGTTGCTGCAGCTCCAGTGTGGGGGTTGTGAAACCTTTTTATGAGAAGTGGAGAAATTATGTACTGGTTGATTTAGCCATGCATAGCATTATTGGGAAGTTTTGGTGCGCAGCTTTCAATATATGGTGTGCCGAGGGGGGGACGCTTTACGCGGGTCCGGAATTTTGGGGGGATGTGAGGCTTGTGTTTAGTTGGCCCTCCAAAGGGTTGGTGTGGGCTTGTAAAGGGGCTTTCATTTGGTCTGAGTGGCAGGAATAAGTTAGAGCGCATAGTTGAGATGTCCAATATGCTTTTTTATAGGGTGTTTTAATAGTGGCCAGAATGAATGTGCAGGTATTCATCAAAGCTAGTACCAGAGAAGTGTGCGGTGGTCCACTGGGCGTTTGTCCTCTAGGAATTTACATTGTTTTTGAATAGGCGACCCCCGATAATGTGTATTTAGGTAGGGAATTGTAGGTCAAGGATTATACCTTAGTGTAATTGCTCAATCTACGAATAGTTATGCGAGCAGCCAAATTATTAATTGGTGAATTCACACGTGCTTGTTTGTGGACCCAGTTGGGAATTAGACTTTATTGGGCTCAGGAAAGATGGGGGTGTGTAGGTATAGTGTTTTCAGTTTGTAGGACACTGACTTGTAACAGGAAGTTTTTTTTTACAGCTTGGTCAATGTGACAAGCCGCAGTCCTGTATTTTACACAGTTTTTAATGACTTTTGTAATGGAACCTCCTTAGGAGCGTAATCGAGAGGGAGCAAATTAGGGATATGGGTTAACGACACACCTAAAGCATTACCCCCAGAGAATGTTTTAATTTGTGGAGACAGGGCCTGGAAAGGAGTATAGGTCAGACCATTTGGAGGCCCTTATTATTTGGGAAAACTCACAATGTTTACCCCCTCTATGAGAGCATTATGGAATATGAGTTGAAAAAACTCTCGTATTTAAAGGGCGTTGGCATACTTGGATTCGGGATATAATGACAACATACAGTTGTTAGATACACCCCAAGGAGTGCTAATGTCCCTCTTTTTGCCTAATGTAGCTGCAGGAAAAGCCTTAGGAGATATTACCAAGCTTGCTTGTTGGAGTCAAAAGCAGCTAAATCTAATGTCTAACATGATTACTGGATTATTGGAAGATGTAGATAGCTTATGGCATGCAGTGTTACAAAATAGGGCCGCTATAGATTTTTTGTTATTAGCACACGGTCATGGATGTGAAGACTTTGCAGGTATGGGTTGTATGAGTTTATCTGATCATTCTCAGTCCATTCATAAACAATTACAACAATTGCAACAAAACATGCATCACATTGGAATAACCCATGACCCCTTTACATCTTGGCTGAGTCAGCTAGGCATTACCGGCTGGATGGCCACCTTAGCGCAAGAAGGGCTACGCATTTTAGTTATCGTTTTGATCGGGCTGGTTATAATAAGTTGCGCATTGTCATGCATAAAGCGCGCATTGGTGCGAATAGCTGACCAAGCCTGGCTTGTGCAAAAAGAAAAAGGGGAAATTGTAGAAGAATGGCTGAGAGACCAAGGACATGTATATGAAGCCTACGTACACAATCCAGGCTTCTGTAACCTTGAAGTGTCCTTGAAGGAAGAAAAAGAAGAAGCAAAGTAATGTAGCAATCAAGAAAAGAAGATTTTGAATGGGATACAGAACTGCTGAATCAATTGAAAGTATGCTTGCTTAGCTACATGCGCTGCTTGCTTTTGAACCAATAAGAAGTTACTAATGCCACTTGAACACTGATGTTTAGCCAATCATAGTAATTAACACATCACACGGTAGTTTGTAATTGATATATATGTTGGACCCTCAGACAGAATAAACAGAGTTCCACGATAACTCTATGAGTACATGTGGTTCATCCCGGCAGCTCCCTACAATAAGGTGCCCACAGGACACAGAAAGTAACTGTTGGATATTTAAAACTCAGGAACACGCGCCGCCCCCTCCCACCACAACAGCTTGGCCAGGGGGTGTGGAGAAAATGGCGTGGCTCCAGTCCCTGAGAAAATGAAACAAAAGAAAAAGTCCACAGGGCCACTCAAGCAACACTGGGAAACTTGGTGGTAGTCCTCTCCTCACAGTGGATGAAACAGAGGGGTTGGGTTTTTTTCTTCTGTTGCCTTTGGGCTTTCTTCCGGGATGCCGGGCGACGGACGTGGGGATGGCGGCTGGTTTGTGCCCCTTGCCGCCACCTTTTTTAGGCAGTCTATGAGGGGAGTGGGGTTGGCGATTGTTCAGGGGAAAACTGTTGCGTTTCCAGCTATTGACAAACAACAAGCTTATGTTAGAGACGCAGGCAAGTGTGTAAGTCCCTGTTGTGCCCGCTGGGCGGATATGGGGATCGGGTGCTGAGCGGCTAGTGTGCGCTTCCTTTCTTCGTAAGGATCTTGCGCATAGGAAACATTTACTCTGTAACTTTTTTTCTCTGAAAACATTGTCTCAAACCAAGGCAATCACATAATTCCAAGGTTTGGGGTTCCTTTTTAAATGTCATCAGATAGAGGGCCACATTTCATTGCAACTGTGGTCAGGGAAGTTAGCAGGATTCTGGGACTTGCTCGGGACCTTCCTACTCCATACAGGCCCCAAGCAAGTGGCAAGGTTGAGCATATGAATGGAACCCTCAAAACCCAGATCAATAAGATCTGTCAAGAAACCTCAAAGACTTGGGTTCAAGCCTTGCTTAGAGCGTTACTGAGAGCTCACATACAACCAAGGCAGAGGGACAATATCAGTCCCTATGAAATCTTATATGGCACACCATACCAGGTTCCACATACCTAAGTGAAATCTCATATTGATTTGCAGAAATGCTTAATGGTTTTAAGTTCCAATTTGCAGAAGCTCCAGAGATTCACCGTGCTGTCCAAGCCCATAGGACTGGACACACCTGCTCATCCATTCCAGCCTGGACACAGGATCTACATCAAGTGGTGGGACAGCAACCTCTTGCAAGCTGAGTGGAAGGGACCATTCCAAGTTTTGCTGCCCACCCTCACTGCGGTCAAGGTTCCTGAGAAAGGACCATAGACCCACTACTTCAGAGTCAAGAAGACTTCTGCTTGTGAAACCATTGAAAAACCAGAGACTGATGCAAATCAAGCTGATGTGGTTTAAACTGTTTTTCACATGTCTGTTGTTTGCCCAACTGATAACCATGACTTGGGGTTTGGCCTATGAATTACATCACACTGTGGTCCAAAATATATCCAGAGCTCTTGATAGGAGAAATTGCTGGATCTGTACCCAGTTACCTCCTATAGATGGGGGTGGTAACTGGCCACTGATTGGTATGAAAATTGGGAAGGGACTCAAATTCTACATGAAGTAGTTTCCAAAATTACCACCTTAAATTCGACCATATTTTTCATGGTTACCAGACTGGGCCAGAGTAAACGAACTATCTCTAATAGTTGTAGTTGTAGTTAATGTAGTGTATAGACTAGACAAGGTAGAGTCTTGTTAGTCTCTAAAAAGGGGGGGAATGATGCCTGATGATTTTTGCTTTTCCTTTTTACACTTGCTGTACCCTCTATGCATCCCCCTGTACCCCTTGTCCACATCTTGTAATTCCTGACGCCTGATAATTAGCTTAGTTTAGGAGTATCTGCTGGGCAGAGAGCACCAAACATCCTCGAGGAAGGATCAGTGTGCCCGCTGCTATCTTAAACCCGAGGCTCCAGCACTTGGGTGAAAGCCTTCTCTCTCGGAACATCTTTGTGTAAACGGGCTCGGCCTCATCATGGGGGAGGGGGGGGGGGGAGGGGGGGGAGCGGAGAATTCATTACAAGGCCTGAGGAACCAGGAGCTCACAGATCCTTGAGGAAAAATGATGACTGGGCAATGCTTTTCAGTATTCAGAGCAATGCCGCATCTTTCTTTCAACATGCCTCTCAAGTGCAAGCCTCTCATGCAGTTCATGACAGGCCAAGTCTGTCCTTACTGAAATTTGTTTTCATTATTTTGGGGATAAATGAGCTGTAGTTTTTTTTTCTCCTTCTTGGTTAATGTTCAATATAGTTTGGATTGGTTTCTGTAGATTAATAATTTTGCAAAATCAGAATTGCATTGACCAGCCAGGTTTGCAAGTGAGTTTGGCTGTGGCCCAGCTCCATCCTCCTGCGGGGCTCAGGCCTGTTCCCGGAATTGGCCGGACCCTGCCCGGCCTCGTCCCAGCCCCGAGCCTGGCAGAGCTGGGGCAGGGCTGTCTGGGAAAGCCCACAGGTGCCACGGGCTGGGCAGGAGCTGACAGAAGCTGCCCAGCAGGGAGCCCATGGGGTCCCCGAGCCCATGGGGGCTGCGTGGGCACCATGGCAGAGGGGCTGTTCCCCCCCAGAATGCTCCTGGCCTAGGCTGGGCCTACACAGGGGGGCTGTGGCACCATGGCCAGGGCAGCACAGGGGCACAGAGGGGCCACGAGCCGCCGCGAGGGGGACAGCAAGGCCAGGGACTGACAAGGAATTTCTGTGCATGGCCTGTGTTGGGCAGGGCTGAGTGTGGGAAAGGCAGAGCTCAGCCGGCCTTGGGGGCTGCAGGGAAAGTCAAGAGACCAAAGAGCATCCATGGCTGTGCTGGAGGCCGAGGCTGGAGCAGGGAAATGCAGAGAGTCTGCCACGGTACACAGATGTCTCCTGCCCAGCTCCTGCCTACAAAGAGTTTTCTCCCAGGGCCTGGTGGATGGAGGGAAGGCTGTGGATGTTGTGTATCTGGACTTCAGCAAAGCCTTTGGCACCATCTCCCACAGTATTCTCCTGGAAGAAATGACAGCCCACAGACAGGGTCACCCCTAATTGGGTGTCGTGGTTTAGGAATTCTGGCCAAAGCCAGGCACCACAACACGCTGCTCATTTCATGTTCGTTCTCCCCACCACACATGGGTAGAGAGAGCAAAGGGGAAAAAAAAGTAAAAAAAGATTCATGTGAGTTGAGATAAGGAGCGGGAGGAAACACTTGATGGACAAACAGGCACTACTTAAATTATCAAGGATATTTATTACTAACAAAGTCAGAAGAGGAGAATGAGAAATAAAAACAACCCTCAAAGAACCGATCTTTTCCCCACTCCCTCCCCCCTTCCCACACGACAGTCAAAGCAGCAGGACGGAACAGGGTGTGGGTTGGTCACACTCAGATTGATCTGCGGCTGCTGAGGGAGAAGATCCTTCCTTGCATTGCCGTGGGGTCCCTCCAGGGAGACAGTTCTCGGTGAACCTCTCCAGCGTGGTTCCACTCTCACGAGACAAGGCCACACACTAGCTGCAGCATGAGTCCCCCCATGGCAGACAGCATGCACAAACTGTGCACCTGGGCTCTCTCGTCCACGGGTACAGGCCGAAGGCCAGGCTGTTCCATCTCGGAAGCAAGGCCTCTCTCTCCATGGTCTCCTGCTGGACACAGCCCCATTCCGGCGTCCGCCTCCCTGGGGACCTCCTCTCCATGGGCTGCGTGGATCTCTGCACCCTCTGTGACCCCATGGGCTGCAGGGGACAGCCTGCTTCACCATGGTCTCACCACGGCCTGCAAAGGAATCCCAGCTGCGCCTGGAGCAGCTCCTCCCCCTCCTGCATCTGACCTTCTGTCTGCATTCCCTCACATATTTCTCAGCCTCCTACCCTGGCAAAACTACTGTGTGCTCCCTTGCTTTGCTTTCTTCTTAAATATGTTTTTCACAGAGGTAACTACTATCTTCAATTGCCAGTTTGGTCAGTGGCATGTCCATCATCCTCAGAGCCACAGAAATTGGCTCTGCTGACATTGGGAAGCCTCCAGAAGCTTCTCACAGCGTGCCATCTTTTTTGGCCCCCCACTTCCAAAAACATGGCCAGCAAAACCAACACATTGGGTTAAGAACTGGCTGGACAGCCAGGCCCAGAGAGTGGTGGGGAATGGTGCCACATCCAGTGTATGGCCAGACCAGTGGTGTCCCTCAGGGATCAGTGTTAGCCCCACTCCTGTTTCACATCTTTATTGATGATCTGGATGAGGCAAGTGAGTCCACCATCAGCAAATTTGCAGATGACACCAAGCTGGGTGTGAGTGTGGATCTGCTGGAGGGCAAGGGCTCTGCAGAGGGACCTGGACAGGCTGGACAGGGCCAATCAACAATGGAGTGTAACAAGACAAGGGCGTCTGCACTTTGGCCACAACAACCCCTGCAGTGCCACAGGCTGGGACAGAGTGGGGACAGGGCCGGCAGAAAGGACCTGGGGGTGCTGATGGACAGCGGCTGGACATAGCCAGCAGTGTGCCACGTGGCCAAGAAGGCCAAGCCACCTGGCCTGGTCAGGAATGGTGTGGCCAGCAGGCAGGGAGGGATTCTTCCCCTGTACTCGGCACTGGTGAGGCCACACCTCGAGTGCTGTGTCCAGTTCTGGGCCCCCAGTTTAGGAAGGACATTGAGGCTGGAGCGTGTCCAGAGAAGGGCACAAGGCGGTGAGGGGTCTGGAACAGTGCTGTAGATACAGGCAAAGTTTGGCTGTGAGTAGCGGCTGAGGGAGCTGGGGTTGTTTATCCTTGAGGAGTCTCTGGGGATACAAGGTGGTGTTGGGTCACAGATTGGACTTGATGATCTCAAAGGTCTAGTCCAACTTTGTTGATTCTGTGATTATCTGAGAGCACCCTTGAAGCAGTCGCAGGATGAGCCCTGGGGCTCCTCTTCACAAGGTCCAGCAGCCCCTGGCCCTCAGCTCCTCCCCACAGGCCCCAAAGCCCATCCTGTCAGTCCTGCAGAGCCTCTGCAGCTCCTCCTCAGTGCCCCAGAGCAGGGAGCCCCACAGGCAGACACAGCAGCCCAGATGTGCCCCCTGACCTAGGGTGCCTCTGGCAAGGGAGCAGCAAGGAATTAGCTTCCTGGAAGTATGTTTTCATAAACAACTGCTTTAACTAACTTCAATCGGGTAGCCCAAGAGGTAAGCATTTCTCAAAGGTGTGCAGTCTAGGTTGTATTATTTTGGTGACTTCATGAAGTACTTTTGCATGCTGCCAAATTGTGTGGATATCTGTTGTGCTTTGTCCTAATTGATGTATGTAAGTTCAACAACTAGTATTCACTAATGTGCATACTTTTTTTATTTGAGCTGTAAGCATGTATTTTATTTTGCAACACTACTTCTTTAAGTGAGTTAACTTCAGTCTGTAATTTCTTAATTGCATTTGCAGTAATATTTACAACCATTTTAATTTTCACTGAAATATTTACAATAGCCATTTTTAACTGTGCACTTTTTAAGGGAAATAATGAAGTCCTAACAAAGCTATCGAAGCCTGTGTTATATCTGATTTTCACAGTTGTAGTGTTATAACAATTCTATCCTGTGTCCTTACCCTCAGCTGCGTTTATAACACTAGTATTATTTAAACATTTACTTTCAATGTCTAGCTTCATTGACTCATTTAAAAATATATTTATACATACCATTATCTGGGGGTTATGACATGCTTCTGTATTGCTATTATCCCTTAAAGAAAACACAGCCTTGTTTGACATAGGGACCCCATATTCAGGGAAATTATTTCGCCTGGAAGTAAGAGAACGACTAACACCTAGTTAAGTTTAAGTTTGACTGATATTCATATGCATTTGTAAAAATACATTATCTTCCCAGGCTGCAGTGTTTAAGTAAGCCACTGGTTATTCTTCACCAAACAATCATGACTGCTATACAGTTCATTTTACATGAGTTAGTTTTAACTTTCAATCTTTGTCACCAGGAGTTAATTTCTAAGGGGTCCCTGCTGCTTCCTTCCCTCAGGTATGATGAATCTAAGCATTCTGCCTTTTAATCTTGATAGCTGTGACAGAGGTAAGGAGTACTTGGAAGGGTTTTTCCCCTGTGGCTCCAAAGTTTTCTCTGCAAGAGACTTTACATATACAGAATCTCCAGGTTGGATGTTATGTAATGTTCTGGTTACATCTCGAGCTTTAGCTGTTCTAGTAGGAAATGCCTCTGGCTAGCCCGAAAACGTATCAGTCGGTACCAATAAATATCGATACCCCCCTTTTTTTGGGAGCTTCGAAAAATTAATCTGTCATTGTCCAGGCCTATTGCCTCTCCCAATTTGCCTCATTTCTGGTCTGGGGGTATTTTTGGGATTACTCCAGAGGCAAAGGTCACAATGTTGTGTCACTTGTTTCACAGTGGTGTATAAATTTCTAGCTACTATTTTTCTGATTAAATATTTGTATGGGAATTCGGCCCCTCAATGCCCCTTCTTATGCTCTTCCCTCACCAAAGGCCATATCATACAAGAGGGGACAATTAGTTTTCCTTGTGATGTGAGAGCCCACCCCACTTCATTGGATGACCCATCTAGATCTGTAATCAGTTTTTTATCTTCTTTGGTGTATTCTGGCTTACCTTCAAGGGAAATCTGCCCATCACGAATTACAGCCCCCTCTGTTGTTACCTTTTTCCTGGTTGCCAGTTTTGCTTCTTTGTCCACCAGCTCATTTCCTTTTTTCAGCTCTGAGCTCAATTTTTGGTGTGCCTTGATGTGCATAATTGAAACTTTCCTTGGTAGTTGAATTGCTTTTCTATAATTTCAACATTCCTCTGCATGTTTAATGTTCTTGCCCTGTGAATTCAAGAGGCCCCTTTCATTTCCAAGGTTGCCCCTTGTGCGTGTACAACTCCAAAGGTTGTACCTTTGTTGAACGGTATTTAACAATCTTGTCTTGTGCCAGTAAAGGCTCCCTGTTAGGGCAATTATCTCTGCCTTCTTGTCAGGGGTCTGATTTCTTATTACTTCCTGACAGAGTGGCTGTCATGGTTTAATGCTGAGCCAAAGCCAGGCAACCCACAACACCTTGCTCATTTCCGTTCCCCCCACCACAAGCGTGGAAGTAAGAAAGAGCGAAGGGGAAAACTAACAAAAGGTGTTATGAGTTGAGATTAAGGAGGCGGGAGGAAACACGTGATGGACAAAACAGGCACTACTTAAATATCAATGAATTATCACTTATACAAAGTCAGAGGAGGAGAAAAGAGAAATAAAACTCACCCTCAAGACACCGATCTTTTCCCACTCCCTCCCCCTTCCACCGACAGTACAAGCAGCAGGAACGGAAACCAGTGGTGGAGGTTGGTCAGTTCATCACCGGAGTCATTTCTGCGGCTTGCTGAGGGAGAAGAGTCGCTTCCTATGCATTTGCTGTGGGGTCCCTCCCAGGGAGACAGGTTCTCGGTGAACCTCTCCGCGTGGTTCCACCTGCTCACGAGCAGCAGGCCATCACACATCTCTGCAGCGTGATCCCCCACATGGGCAGTCAGCCCAAACTGCCTGCACCGTGGCTTCTCTCGTCCACCGAGGTACAGCCGAAGGCAGGCGTCTCATTCTCCGGAGAACAAGGGCCCTTTTCTCCTCCATGGTCTCCTGCTGGACAACAGCCCCTCCGACGCTTGCCCGCTCCACGTGGGGACCTCCTTCCTCCACGGCGCGGGTGCGATCTCTGCACCCTCTGTGGACCCCTGGGCTGCAGGGGGACAGCCTGCTCCCAACCATGGTCCAATAACACGGCCTGCAAAGGAATCTCAGGCTCCAGTGCCTGACAGCGCTCCCCCTCCTGCAGTGCCTTGGTGTCTGCATTCCCTGCAACATATTCTCAGGCCTCCTACACTGGTCCAAAACTACTCTGAGTGCCCCTTGTTTTATTTCTTTCTTAAAAATGTTTTTCACAGAGGCCGTACACTATTCTTTAATTGGCCCAGGCTTTGGTCAGTGGCATTGTTCCATCATCCTCAGAGCAACCAGCAATTGCTCTGCTGGACATGGTGGAAGCCTCCAGGAAGCTTCTCACAGGCGCCATCTTTTTTGGCCACCCACATTCCAAAACCTGGCCAAGCAAAACCACACACTACTTTACTATATACATATATACATATTATACGATATATACATTATATACATATATAACATATTACATATATAATATACATATATACATATATACATTATACATATATACCATATATACATTCAGTAGGGAGTGCATTCAAAAATACAGTGGTACTATAAATATTCTAACATTACGAAGGGTTCTCACACCATCATATTCCCTGAAGTTACACAGTGGGTTCCCTCCTCCTCCATCCCGCACCGTGTTGTAACCTGGTCCCTAGCAAAGGACACCCCTTGGATGGGTTCCTCTTTTACGAGGCAGAATTGTTCAAACAGTTTTTGCTAACAAGTCGCTGGACATGCACTAGGGAACTTAATCCCATCTCTTGGTGTGCAAGGCTCAGATTAGGCCGGGCCGGCTAGGCTGGTGGAACCTCGGGTGTTAACTAACTTGCCTTTGGCAAGTGCTTTCCGGAATTTTTGTAATACCCGCCAAGTGCCTCCAAGGGGGTTTCAGGAGTCTGTTGCGCGTGTCCACTTTGACCAGCACGAACGTGGCATGGTAAGGGTTGTGTTACCCACTCAATGCCTGTTCCTAGCCCACGCTGTTTAAAGGCGTGTTCTTGAATGAATCTTCTTTTCAGGCTCAATTCTCTGCTGGGTACCATGCTCCAAAGGACTAGATTTCAAGCCCAGGATGCTCTATGGCAGTGGCTTGAGACTCCAGGTAGGTCTCCAAACCATCCAGTGGTCGGCTTCTACGAGTTGTGATACATACGCACATTGCCATGACGTGTGGTCTGGGGCAGTGTGATGTAATCACGCATGCCAGCCTCTCATGTGTTACTTGTCCCACTCCTCCCCATACCACAGGGGCTGTCACCCACTTGGCTTGCTTCGATGGCAGCGCATGCTCACAGTCATGATAACCTGAAGGATACTTGGGGATTACTATCCATGTGTTTGAGCCACCCTTCGTCTTATGCCACTTATATAGTGGCCAATCTCTTGCCTGTGCCTGAGGCATCATGGCCCATCGAAGGCTGAACAACTCACTTTGTGTTGCCCAGATCCAGATCGATCTGGGAAACCCTATTTCTTTTGCAGCCTGAATTTACCCGCTCGTTGTCCTCAGTGCTCCTCATTTAGCCGGGTCTGGGGATCATGGCATCTACATGGCGTTACTTTCACAGGTTAACTTCTCCACCTGGGCAGCGACTGGCCCTTGCACTCTTCAGCGGCCCAGATTGGTTTTCTCCCTATAGCTGCCAATTGCTTTTTCCCACCTTTCAGCCACCCCCACAGAGCACTGGCCATATCCATGAATCAGTGTAAAGTAAGAGCTTTGGCCACTTTCCCTCTCAAGCAAATGTCAGGGCAGCTGATGGCTTTGCAGTTCGCAACTTGACCGATCCACATTCGTCCTTCTGTGGCCTGGTGCAAACTTGTCATGGTGGGGCTCCACATGTTGCTTTTCCCTTTCGGTTCATCCTACAATGCGACGGAGCCGTCAGTAAAAAGACCAAAGTGTTTTTTCTTCATCTGGGGGCCAGTTGGTTGTACAGTGGAGCTCCTCAGCACATGCCACTTGTGTCTTGTCCTCTCATCAGCGAGATCAAGTTTTCAGCTTCGGGCAATTTGAGTATTCCAGGTCCCAGGTGATTCGTGTTCCAATGCGGGGCGCTTGACTAATGAGAGAAAGTCATTCGCTCCATGTGCTATCAGGTAGCGATGGTGGGTTGAGGAACTTTCCTTTAAAACATCACCCAGCACTTGGTAGTCAGGTGCCAGGAGGAGTTAATGGCTTTCAAGTGCCAATGAACCGCTCTGAAGCAGCTGGACTCCCTCATAGGCTGCCAAGTATTCCTGTCTCTGTTTGGGTTGTAGTTGGCCTCAGACCTCAGTAGCTTCGGTCCAGATCCAGTGGCGGCCTCGAGTCTCAGCAGACACTTTTTGCCCAGATGGCTCCAGGACAGGCCATTGCTTCCGCGGCCTGGTAGTGTAGAGCACGTTTTCTTGAACTCTGGTCGCTGTCCGATAGGGCCAAGGCTCCTGCATGAGCGATTTCTGCCTGCTGATCTGTGGTGAAGGCTTGCTGTGTTCAGGCCCAGTGGAAATCGTTCTTCTTGGGTCACCAGAGTAGAGGGGCTCACGATCTGGCATGTACTCTGGGATGTGCATGCTCCAAAGCCAATCGGCACCCAGAAGTTGTGTCTCCATTTTTGCTGGTCGAGTGGAGTAGCATCGACGTGATCTTATTGATTGGACCTCTGTTGGGATCTGACTCCGTCTGTCTTGGCTGCTTTACCCCAAGAACTGATCTCGAGCAGGGTCCTTCCACTTATGTTCCTTTATGTATTGCAAAGACAGCTTCAGGAATCTGGATGATCTCCCCTTCTTCAAACTCTTGTTTCTGATACACCACACAATAGTATCAATCAATATACTAAGATGTTCCGGAGCCGCTCACCCTTTTCCAGCGCAGCTTGGCATCCGCCCATGGCAGACTGGTGGCGCGCGTGGCTATCCTCCCTGGGGCAGCTGGTTCCTAGTGTTACTGCTACACCCCTCCCAGGTGAAACCAACTGTGGCTACACTCTGTCTGAAAAGGAATGGAGAAAACGTGTTAGCAATGCAATGGTGTCACCACTTCGCGCTTTGGACTTTCCAGTCTTACTGGAGCTCCAGCATTGTCTGGCAGGCACGCTCAGCGTGTGGAGTCACTCATTCAAATAGCACGATAGTCCACAGTCAAATCTTCCATTCCCCTTCAGTTTCATACAGGCCAGATGGGGCTTTTGAGGCGTGAGTGGGTCTTGCTGACCACCCTTGGCTAATCCAGCTCGTCGAATCATCTTATGGATGGGGATCACGTGTATCTCGATTTGTCGCGGTACTGTCGGCATGGTGCTCTTGTCCGAGTGGCGACTGGAACGTGCTGCTTTTCCACTTCAGGATGTCCCGACCTGCAAGAAGGGTTTTCAGGACAGTCCACGCTAGTGTTGCACTGTCTGATTGCCCTCCACTCGTACAGCAGCTATTCCAAGAAAGCCCCACTTGAGTCCTTTGGGTCTTGAAAAAAACCGTCCAGAGGAAATCTCATGCCCAGAATGCATGTAGGCCTCTGGACCATCACAATTGGATGTTGTGTGCCACTCCCTCCCAGTTCAGGGTTCAACTTTTATTCTTTTTCCAACACAGTCAATTCCTGTGATTCCCTGTTACCCTGCAATAGAAAGTGGGTTCTGTCCTCAACGTGTCCCGATGGCTAATGAGGTACACGTGTGCTCCCGTGTCCAACCAATTCCTCTATGTTTTTGTGGCTCATGATGTGTACCAGGCCATTGGATCCACACCGTCCAGAAAAACGGTTTTCCTCCTTCTACCTGGCTAGAGGCAGGGCCCCTCTAACCTTGGTATTATCCCTTCCAATGGGGCATACCAGAGGTTCTCCACAAGGGAATTCGAATATCACCTCCCCTCCATTGCCTCTGGGGTTGTGCTATGGGAAGCTGGGCTACCTTCCTTTGGAAGAGCTGCCTTGGCTATGTTTTCCCCCTGACGCTGACGTACCGGCTGCCAGGCGAAAAGTAGGTTTCCACATCCCACTTACTCATGTTCTGTCCCCTTGGTCACACAGAGAAAACCACATCTCGAGCTCGTGTGGGTGATCCTGTCTTTCCCCTGGTGGGGGACTCTGGATGTTGGGGCCTGAGACCTGCAACTGGTGCTACACCTGATCTTTTCATCTCCCCTTAATCTCTATTTACAGCTCCTCTTGGACGGTCTTTAACCAACAGAGCAAGAGACGTGAGCCTGCATTAGGGCCATGATTCATACTCCGCAAAATAACTGAGAGACCTGATTTGCTAACAGAACCCACTTAGTCACTCTCTCATGGTTTTCATCAGCATTAATCGTGGCAAGAAGGTGGCATAGCTGAGATGGCCCCATGAATGCCAGATTCCCATAGTACAATTTGTCCGGTGACACCTGACTGATGTCAGGATCATTATGATGCTGCCCGTCCTTCCAAAGGAGCACCTCCATGTATCCTAACTTCGTCTGAGCCGTATGGATCCTATTCCTCAACGGTCTTCCAGGCATTCTAACATGGTAGTACCTGCACCTGTCTCTGTGGACAACCGTCTTCTTACACTCATTAAGAAGCTCCCAGAGAAGAAAGGGGCCCTGGCTCCCTCACAAGATACCTGATAATACCTGCATCTTTCTGTCAAAGGCGCCCAAATGCTGCTCACCGTATATCCAATTGCATCACCTTTCGAGACCGATAGAATCCCAAACCAAAGACGACCAGCTGTACCCAGCCTCGCCCCGCCTTTTGCTTCGATGTCATTTCGGCACCTTGCGGAGGCTGGTCATATGACAGGGACTCAGTGATTATTTCCAGCTCTGTCTCCCCTGACTGGTTGTGAGGACCCTGGTTCCCCAGATCATCATCATTAGCTGAGTATTTACCGATTGGTTTTATATTCTTTCCTCTGCCACAGGGGGCTACTGCAGCTGATTGTGGTGGCCTTGTGGATTCAGCCAGAACCTGGACTAGGTGTTAATGATTTGTGGGTCCACTGCTGTGCACATCAAGCCACCTTCCCTCTTTGGGGCAGAGAGAGGTTGCCAGACAGATGGAAAGCGTATTCCCATCAGCCCCTTGTGCACTACTCCCACATCTCCCCGCACCAGTACCCACCCACTCTTGGGTGCGCAGCTCCCGTATCTCCTCCACCGAGTACCCTTCACTACTCCGGGCGGTTAGTTTCTGAAGTCTAGTGTTCTAGTCAGTCTAGCTCAATGTCTGTTTCTTGTAAGCTTTCTAGGCATCATCTCTATTCTCTCTCCTTGGCAACATCCTTGGTCTCTGGGGCAGCACCCTATTGCCTCTGGGGCAACATCCAATTTCTGTGCAGCATCCCTGTTTCTATCGGGGCAATGTCCCTAGTTCTGATCGCAGCCATCCCCTGGTCTCTGGGGCAGATGTTAGAGGGTGCCCAGGGCAGTTCTCACCTTGTCCTTCAATGCTAAGCAGGATTGATATTGAGTATCATGTAGTTGGCATTAGGGGAAAAATGGACCCTTCGATGCTGATGCAGTAGCCCCAAATATATGAGTGAAGGGTTGGGAGAATGCTTCCCCTGGTGGTATTCCTTCACGTCAGGTACCATTATTAAACCCAACTCCAGAAGCTGCACTTGATGTGTGGTAGCCTGTATCCATGTGCCTGCTGTCCAAGAAAGTTAAAATCAACAATTCCTCCTTATTCACCCATTGTGAATTGATAACGCCGCTGTAGCTTAGTCAAGGCCCGCTATGTTTCAGGAAAGGATGCTGCAAGTGGGAAAAATGATGTCAACGAGTATGTCCACCCAAAACCAAGTATGCTAGACCACATGTGATGCTTATGCATTCCTATACCGCTGAACACAAAGATAGTTCACACAAAGCTGTTAGTTCCTTTTGCACCCCTTTTTCCTCGCTGTGCCCTCGGGCCCACGTTGGGGCGCCAAAATTGTCTTGGTTTGAAAGACAGACGTGTTTTGCCAATGAGGCAGGAGCCCTTGGAGTGGTGATATGCCCCCTTCCCTGCCAAATTATTGTAACGCTCTGAAAAATCAGACGCGGCTCTCAGCAAGATATGGGTAAAAGGAATATCGTTTTACTAATATTTCAAGGTGAAACAAGTAAACAATAACAATAGCCAACCAGCCAGTCCAAACCCAGTGCAGCCTACAGAGACACACCCTCCCCTTGTTGCAGTTTACAGTCCCAGTCGGCAGACTGCTTTTGGCTCCCAACAGGCAGGCAGGTGCGCATGATTCTCCTGGCAGCTGGCATGGGGGCGTGTGGACGTGGTCCCGGCTAGGTTCATGATTAGTCGCGCTGTCGACCAATGTGGACACAGAACAGAGCTGTGCTATGAATGTGCCCGACTGAAAAACGTGTTCACTCAGTGGCA
>VKON01000566.1:0-14320 GCA_009741485.1 Malurus cyaneus samueli | reverse complement strand
GACCGCAGCAGCTGGAACAGGAACAGCTGCCCCCACCCAAAAAAATGGGATTGGCACAAATGCCCCACAAAAATCCCCCCAAAAATCCCCACAAAATCCCCAAACCCCCACAAAAATCCCAAATCCCCCAACAAAAAATCCCCAAAATCCCCCATTCCCAAAAATCCCCAAATCCCACAAAAATCCCAAAATCCCACAAAAATCCCAAATCCCTAATCCCCCAAAAAATCCCCAAATCCCCACAAAAATCCCAAATGCCCCATAAAAATCCCAATCCCCAAAAATCCCCCAAAATTCCCCCAAATCCCGCAGCCCCTCACCCTGACGTTGTGCATGCTGATGACGTTCCCGCAATCGTCCAGGTACTGCTTCAGGTCTCGATCCTGGGGAAAAAAACCCAAATTTTGGAGTTTTTGGGGATTTGGGTCTTTTATGGGGCATTTGAGGTCTTTCATGGGGCATTTGAAAAGTCCTGGGGAGACTGGGAGGGGATTCTAAGGGGAGTCTGGGGGTTCCTGGAGAGGTTTTGGGGTGATTTTGGGGACCCAGAGGGGTTTGGAGGGGCCCTAAGGGGGTTTTGGGATGGTTTGGGGGGTCCCAGAGGGATTTTGGGGGTGTTTTAGGGGTGTGTAGGGGTCCAGAGGGGATTTGGGGCAGTTCTGGGGGTCCCAGGGGTGGTTTGGAGTGATTCTGCGGAGTCATGGGGTGATTTTGTGGTGATTTTGAGGTGGTTTTGGGGTGATTTTGGGGTGATTGTGGTTTTGGGGTGATTTTGGGGCAGTTCTGGAGTCCCAGGGGAGATTTGAGGTAGTTTTGGGTGTTTTGGGGTGATTTTGGGTGGTTTTGGGTATTTAGAGGTGATTTTGGGGTGGTTTGGGGGTGATTTGGGGGTCCCTCACCAGGTACTCGAAGACGAGGGTGAGGCACTGGGGGGTGTGGACGATGTCGTGCAGCGTCACCACGTTGGCGTGTTTGAGGTCCCTCAGCAGTGACACTGAGGGACACGGACAGAGTGTCCTGCTGTCCCCCCGGTTCCCCAAGCCCCGAATGTCCCCAGGTCCCAATGTCCCCCATCTCCCCAATGTCCCCACTGTCCCCAATCCCTCCACGGTCCCCAATGTCCCAATGTCCCACCCTCGCGGCTGGCCGTGCGGATGTCACTGTCCCTGATGTCCCCAGTGTCCCCAACCCCCTATTGTCCCCAATGTCCCCCCTGTCCCCTGTCCCACCCTCGCGGATGGCCGTTGAGGGCACCCTGTCCCCATGTCCCCAATCCCCCCAATGTCCCCAATTCCCCCATATCCCAATGTCCCCATTGTCCCCATGTCCCCATTGTCCCCAATCTCCCCGATGTCCCCATGTCCCCATGTCCCCGTGTCCCACCCTCGCGGATGGCCGGCAGGGCACCTGTCCCCATTGTCCCCAATGTCCCATTGTCCCCATTGTCCCCAATCCCCAATGTCCCCAATTCCCCCATCTCCAATGTCTCCATTGTCCCAATCCCCCCAATGTCCCCTGTCCCATCCCGCCTTCGTCCCCATGTCCCAGTGTCCCACCCTCGTGGATGGCTGTGCAGGGCACCTGTCCCCATTGTCCCCAATGTCCGCAATCCCCCCGATGTCCCCATTGTCCCCATGTCCCCAATGTCCCACCCTCGCGGATGGCCGTGCAGGGCGCCCCCTCCTCGTGCTCCAGCCGGATCTCTTTCAGCGCCACCAGGTTCTCGGTCAGTTTGCTGCGACCCTTGTACACCGTGGCGTAGATGCCGGGGACGGACAGGGACAATGGGGACAGGGACAGGGACACAGAGGACATGGGGAGAGCAGGGGGACATGGGGACAGGGACAGGGACACTGGGGACATTGGGGACAGCGAGAACATTGGGGGACAGTGGGGACAGTTGGGAGATTGGGGACATTGGGGACAGTGGGGACAGCGGGGACAGTGGGGACAGCAGGGACAGCACGGGGACCTGGGGACATTGGGGACAGCGAGGACATTGGGGACAGCAGGGACAGGTGGGACAATGGACAGGGACAGCAGGGACAGCATGGGACATGGGGACATTGGGACATTGGGGACATCGGGGACAAGGGAGGGGACAGCAGGCGGGACATCGGGGACACAGGGACATTGGGGACAGCGTGGGTACAGTGGGGACAGTGGGGGATTGGGACAGCAATGGGACAATGGCGACACTTGGCACAGCAGGGACATTGGAGACATTGGTGACATTGAGGACAGTGAGGACAGTGGGGACAGTGGGGACAGTGGGGACATGGAGACATTGGGCAATGGGGGGCATGGGGACAGCAGGGACATCGGGGACATTGGGGACACGGGGACAGCAGGGACAGTGGGGACAGCAGGAGGGACATGGGGATGTGGGAGAAATCGGGGAACACGGGGACATTGGGGATGTGGGGGACATGGGGACATCGGGGAACCTGGGGGACATTGGGGACCCAGGGCGGCCCGCCCCCCTCACCTCTCCCAGTTTGTCCAGTTTGACGTACGTCTCCAACTTCCCGAAGCCGATTTCGGACTGGGCAGAGAGAGGAAAGCGTTACTGGGAGCACTGGGAGCACTGGGAGGAGCGACATGGGCTCCTCCTGCCCTGCACCAGCCCAAACTGGGCCAAACTGGTCTGCACTGGTCAAAATTGGTCTATACTGGTCCAAACTGGTGTATACTGGTTCATACTGGTGTGTACTGGTCCATACTGGGAGGCAGCACAAGAGGAGGCTCAGCAGCCGCCCCCAAGCAGGGGGGCTGGGAGTTCCCAGCCCTTCTTACTGGTTTATACTGGTTTGTGCTGGTCTATACTGGTTTACATTGGTTTCTACTGGTTTGTAGCGATTTACAGTGATTTATACTGGTTTGTACTGCGTTACACTGGTTTAAACTGTCTTCTATTGACTTTAATTTATACTGGGTTGTACTGGTTTACACTGGTTTATACTGGTTCACAGTAGTCTACATTACTTTATAGTGGGTTCCATTGGTTTATACTGGCTTATACTACTTTATACTGGCTTATACTGATTCATACTAGCTTATACTGATTTTTGGATTATTCACTAGTTCATACTGTTTATACCTTATATATTATATTGGTTTATATTAATTCATACTAGTCATACTGGTTTATACTAATTCATACCATTTTATACTGTTTATATGGTTATTTGATCATACTGGTCATACTTATTGATTCTATTCATATTTTTTCACTGATTTATATCAATTTGTACCACTTTATATTGGTTTATATTCACTCATACCAGTTTATAGTGGTTGATACTGGGACGTACCAGGGAGACACGGCGCAGGCGGCGGCTGAGGGGCCCGGGCAGCCCCAGTCCCCCCTCGGGCAGGCAGGTGTCAGCCGGCAGGGACAGGCGCTTGGTGACATCCTGGGGACAGCAGGGGTGACAGTGGGACACCGAAACACCCGGGGGTGACAGCCAAAACACCCGGGGGTGACAGCCAAAACACCCGGGGGTGACACTGGACACCGAAAACACCGGGGTGACACCAAAATCAGCCGGGGGACAGGGACCCGAAACACCCGGGGGTGACACCCAAAATCAGCCAGGAGTGACAGTGGGACACTGAAACCCTGACAGTGGGACCCACACCAGTGGTGACGCGGACTAACACCCAGGGGTACAATGGATCAAACCCCAGGACCCCCCAGAATTGCCCCAAAGAACCCCCAGTTCCTCCCACTCCTCCCAGTGCTCCCAGCACTCCAGTTCCCCCAGTTCCTCCACTCCCCCAGTCCCCAGTCCCAGTCCCCCAATCCCTCCCCAGCCCTCCCAGTGCCCCAGTCCCCCATTTCCCCCAGTCCCTCCCAGTCCCTCCACTGCTCCCATCCCCAGTCCCTCCCATTCCCCTCGCAGTCCATTCCCAATCCCCTCCCAGTCCCTCCCAGTTTCCCCAGTTCCACCTGCAGGCGCTGGCGCGGGTGCTGCCGCAGCCTCACGGGCGATGCCACCTCCTCCGAGGATGTCCCCGAGAGGGGGTCGCTCTCCCCGTCCGAGCCCATCCGCCCCTCTCCCCCCCGCCTCTGCGGGCACAGGGGTGTGTCAGAACCCCCAAAAACCCAAAATTCACCCCAAAATCCACCCCAAAATCCGCGCATAATCCACCCCAAAATCCCAAAACACCCAAAATCACCCCAAAATCCGCAATAATGCAAAAATCCACCAAAATCCAAAAACCCAAAACCACCCCAAAAACCCACCCCCAAAATCCCAAAATCACCAAAACAATCCCCCAAATCCACCCCAATAAACCCACCCCAAAAATACCCAATCACCCAATCACCCAAGAGGACACCAAAAAATCCTAGTGTCCCCAAGTCCCGAAAAAAAAACAGGGACCGATGTCCTCTGAAAGTCCAAAACTCGCAAACTGCCCCAAATCACCCAAAAATCCCCCCCAAAAAATCCCATCAAAAATAAAAATCCCCAAAACCACCCCAAAATCCCCCCAAAAAATCCCCCCAAAAATCCACCAAATCCCAAAAAAAATACAAATCCCCAAAAAAATAAAAAAATCCCCAAAATCCCCCAAATCCCCCCATCCCCCAAAAATCCCCAAATCCAAAAATACCCCAAAATGCCCGAACAGATGCCCGGTTCCTGCAGGACGGGGTGACCCAGGGACATGGGGCGGGGGACAGGTGGTGACACCGGGGGAGTGACAGGGGACAGGATCTGGGGACAGATGGACACAGGGACATGGATCTGGGACGAGATGGACACACACGGGGGACACGGGGACAGATGGCAATGGGGAGGGGACCCGGGACACCGGGGGGGACATGGAGGGGACAGCACAGACACCCCGGGGCTCTAAAGGACCGCGTCCTGCCGGGAGCGTCTTAAAGGGACAGGCACCCCAACGGCTGTGCCCGCCTTCTTAAAGGGACAGGCGCCCTCTTAAAGGGCCACGCACCCTCTCAATCTCCCTCCTGCCCCCACCCCTAAGGCTCTTAAAGGGCCAGGCACCCTCTTAAAAGGCCAGGCGCCCCATTAAAGAGCCAGGTATCCCCTTAAAGGGCCAGGCACCCCTTAAAACCAGGAGCCCTCTTAAAGGGCAGCCCTTGGCCGCGCCTTCTTAAAGGCCAGGCACCCTCTTAAAGGGCCAGACACCCCCTTAAAGGGCCAGGCACCCTGTTAAAGGGCCAGGTGCCCTCTCGATGCCCCTCCCTTCCCCAGCCCCAAGGCTCTTAAAGGGCCAGGCACCCTCTTAAAGGGCCATGCATCCCCTTAAAGGGCCAGCCACCCTATCAGTCTTCCTCCTGCACCTCACCCCCCAAGGCTCTTAAAGGGCCAGGCACCCCCTTAAAGGGCCAGACGCCTTCTTAAAGGGCCAGGCACTCTCTTAAAGGGCCAGGCACCCTCTCTCCCCCTCCCCCGGGCCCGCGCTCACCGCTGTCGCTGCCGTGGCCGTCGCGGGGGTCCCCCAGGCCCTTGTCGGGGGCGCGGCCCCCCCGCAGCGTCATCGACAGCTGCCGCTTGATCTTCTTCATCCGGTCCATGGCCGAGCCCTGCGCGGGAGGGCACAGCTGGAGCTGCCCTGAACATCTGGGGCTGCACAGCTGGGGCTGCCCTGAACAGCTGGAACTGCCCTGAACATCTGGGCTGCACATCTGGGGCTGCACATCTGGGGCTGCCCTGCACACCGGGGGCTGCCCTGCACATCTGGGCTGCACATCTGGGGCTACATTAAACATCTGGGGCTGCTCTGAACACCTGGGGCTGCCCTAAACATCTGGGCTGCACACCTGGGGCCATCTGCGCACCTGGGCTGCACATCTGGGGCCCACTCTGAACACCTGGAACCCACCCTGAACACCCAGGCTCTACACCTGGGGCTGCACTGAACACCTGGGCTGCACATCTGGGACAGCCTTGCACACCTGGGATGCACTCTGAACACCCACCCTGCACACCTGGGGCCCACCCTGAACAGCTGGGGCTGTCCTGCACATCTGTACTGCACACCTGGACCTGCTCTGAACAGCTGGAGCCCACCCTGCACATCTGGGACAGCCCCGCACATCTGGGGCCCACCCTGAACACCCACCCTGCACACCTGGCACCCACTGTGAACACCTGTGCTGCACAGCTGGGGCCACCCTGAACACCTGGGCACACATCTGGCACCCACTTCGACCACCTGGGCTGCACATCTGGGACTGCCCTGAACACCTGGGACCATCTGCACACCTGGGGCCCACCTTGAATATCTGGCACCAAGCCCGAACACCTGGCACCACCCTGCACATCTGGATTCACCCTGCACACCTGCGTCGTCTGCACACCTGAGGCCCACCCTGAGCATCTGGGCTACACAGCTGGCACCGACCCTGACCACCTGGGAACTGCCTACAGACCTGAGACCACCCTGCACACCTGGGCTCAGCCTGCACATCTGGGCTCTCCCTGAAAACCTGAGCACTCCCTGCACACCTGGGCAATCCCTGCACATCTGGGCTCTCCCTGCAATTGGCTCCCTGCACATCTGGGCTCTCCCTGAAAACCTGGGCTCTCCCCGCACACCTGAGCACCCCTGCACATCTGGGCTTCCCTGGACTCACCCTGCACATCTGGGCTCCCCCAGCACACCTGAGCACTCCCTGCACATCTGGCCTCCCCTGACTCACCCTGCACATCTGGGCTGCATCCTCCCCGCACACCATCCCGGGCTGGCTCCCCCTCACTCCAGGGTCCCCTCAGGCCACCTGCGGTCCCCCCCCCACCCTCGGGTCCCCTCCCCCACCCGGTGATCCGCGCGTGGCCGAGGGGGCGTGGCCTCCCTCACCCCCCCCCCGCCCCCCGCTGCCCTCAAAGAGGCGGGCCCGGCCCGCGGGGTTCCCGGAGGTTCCGAGGGTTCCCGGGGGTGCCGGCGGCGGTTCCCCGTTACCGGCTCAGCGGCGCGGGGCCTCCCAGAATCCTCGGCCATGGCGGGGCCGGGCCACCCCGGGGCGGCTCCGGTGGGGCGGGGCCGGGCCAGGCCGGCGAGAGCGGCGGAGCGGCGGCGGCGGCGGCGGCGCAAGATGGCGGCGGGGGGAGCCGGTGACGTCAGCGCCAGGGGCGGCGCCGCGCGCCGGAGGGGCGGAGGGTGACGTCAGCGCGAGGGGGGGTAGCGGCCGGGCAGCGAGGGCGGGGCTTGGTGAGGGCACGCCCACTCCAAGAGAGGGGCGGGGGTTGGGGGCGGGGCGTGCATGGAGCTCCGCCCCTTTTAGCCCCCCTGCAGGGAAAGGACCCGGCATTTCCCTCCCACCTCAATGACGTCATGGCCCCCCGCCCCACTGAGCCCCGCCCACAATCCCAAAGCACCAATAGGACCCCACGCCCTGCCCCCCTCAGGTTGGAAGGGGCGGGGACACCTCTGAAGAGGCTCCTCCCCTTTGTAGGGGTGGGTGGGGAACCGCACTCCAGAGTTACTCCAGAGTTACTCCAGAGTTACTCTTGGTTTACTCCACAGTCCATAATGGGATGGCTACGGGTGCTCCAGTGTTACTCCGACGTTACTCCAGCGTCAACTCACAGGATACTCCAGTGGTACCTCAGAGTTACTCAAAGGCTGTGCATTACTCCACATGTTATTCTGAGTTTACTCAGAAGTTACTTTGAACTTGCTCCAGGGATACTCAGATGTTACCAGCCTTACTTAACTCTTACTCCAGCTCACTCGCAAGTCAAGCCGGTGTTGCTCCAGAGTTATTCCAGGGTTACTCACAGGATCCTCCCCGGGCTACCTGGGCCCTTACTCGAGATTTACAAAATTGTGACTCCAAGGTTAAAAAACCACTTTATTCTGGGTTTACACATACCTTACTCCAAGGTTAAAAAAAATGCTTTACTCCAGGAGTACCCATACATTACTCCAAGGTTAAAAAAACCACTTTATTGTGGGTTTATGCACCCCTTACTCCAAGGTTAAAAACCTCTTTAGTCCAGGTTTACACACACCTTACTTCAAGGTTAAAAAAACCATTTTATTCCGGGTTTATACACACCTTGCTCCAAGGTTAAAAACCCTTTACTCCAGTTTTACACACCACTTACTCCAAGGTTAAAACACTCTTTTCTCCAGGTTTACACACGTTCAAATCCTTTACTCCAGGTTTACACACACGTTACTCCAAGGTTAAAACCCCTTTACTCCAGGTTTACACACGCGTTCCAGGTGTCCGGGGGCCGGGGCCTGAGGCCATAGGTCAGAGGTCACGGGGGGATCCTGGAGCCCCTGGAGCGTCCCGTAGGCCCTGGGGGCGGGCAGAGAGGTTGGGCGGGGTTAGGGAAGGGGGCGTGGCCTGCGGTGAAAGGGGCGTGGCCAGGCCAGGGGGCGGGGTTACCTCCAGCACCAGGCGGATGTGAGCGCGGATCTTGGCCCCGTCGCAGTCAGGGAATCGCTGAGCCTGCGGAAGGGGCGGGGCTTCAGAGGAGGGGCGGGCCTTTCAGAGTGGGCATGGCCTGACGAACCAGAGGGCGGGGCCCTCTCTCTCGGGTCGAGTGGCCTCCTGGGTCACAGGGGTGGGGCTGTGGGGGTGCCACGCCCCCCTATGGGCACAGGTGTGGGCGAAGGGGGCGTGGCCTATGAGGGCGTGGTCAACAATGGTTTGGGGTTGGGAGGGGACAAAGGTGGGCACCTCTTTCCACCCAGGACAAGGCGTGGCCAGGTGGGGACGGGTGGCATATGCGTGTCTGGGACCAGGGGGCGTGTCCAGCATCATGGGCGTGGTCAGTGGACCCAGGGCGTGCCCAGCATCATGCGTGCCAGTGGGTGGCAGTGGACTCGGGGGCGTGTCCAGCACCCATGGTGGTCAGGGCATTGCCGGGGGCAAGGTCAGGGTGTGGTCAGGGGCGTGGCCGGGGCGTGGCCAATCTCTCACCGCTGCAGGAGGGAGCTGCGGCGCTCCAGGTGCCGGAGGGCCTCGGGCAGCGTCAGCTCCGCGAAAAAACCGAAACCCAGAGCCACGAACAGACACGCTGGGGGTCCGGGCTGGGGGGAAACGGGTCGGGGGTCCTCTGGGGGTTAGGGGGCATTCAGGGGAGAAAAAGGGGAAAAATGGGAAAAGAGGGGGAAGTAGGGTAGGGGTTACCTGGGGGTTTGGGGCTCAGGGAGAAGAGGGGAAAAGGGGAAAAAAGGGGGAAAAGGGGTAAAGAAGGGTCCCTGGGGGTTTGGGGGTTCGGGGAGAAAAAGGGTGAAAAAAGGGGGGAAAAGAGGAAAAAGGGGGAAGAAAAGAAAAAAGGAGTCTCTGTCGTTTATGGAGGCTCTGAGAGAGAAAAAGGGGGAAAATGAATAAAAAAGGGCTTTGGATGTCCTTGTGGATTTTGGGAGGTCCAGGGGGAGAAAAGGGAAAAAGGGGGGGGGGGGGGGGGAAGGGGTGGGGGTTGGACTCTGTGGGATTTTGGGGTCTGAGCCAACTCACACTTCTGCAGAGACGAAGAAATTGCAGCCGAGATCGACCTGGGTGCGTAGAGGGGCGGCCGCATCCTGAGGACCCCAAAACCCCACAGATGTGACATCAAAAGGACCCCAAACACCCCCAGAACCCTCAAATGCCCCCCAAATACAACCCAGAGACCTTCAAATAATCCGTAACCTCCTCAATTATCCCAAAATCGCCCTGCAGGGACTCCCAAATCCTACAGGTGCCTCTGATGTGACACCACAGGTTCCCCCAAATGCTTCCAGGACCCTCAGATCCCCCTCAATTCAAACCTAGAGACTGTAAATACCCCGTAACCTCCCTGATCTCCCCAGAAAACCCCAATTACTCCCAAATCCCCCTCAAATCCCCCTAAAACGCTCCCTGAAATAACCTCGTGAACCCCAAATACTCCTCAAACCTCCATGAAATCCCACAGAGAGACCCAATCCCCCGTGGGACCCAAAACCTCAGATCTCCCCAAATACCCCCAAAATCCCCCAAAATTCCCCAAATACAAACCAGAGACCTTTAAATAACCCAAACATCTCCCAAAATCCCCTAAAACCACCCTGAAATAATTTCGTGCACCCCCAAACCCTCATGAGCGCACAAATCAACATTGACTCCCACTCCCCCGCGGGACCCCAAACCGCCCGAGCGACCCCAAAAGCCCTCCCCAATTTCCTTCTGGGCGTGTCCCTGACCACACCTAGCATGGCCCGCCCCTTACAGCCCCGCCCTCAGAAGCCCGCCCCCCGTACCTGCAGGCGGGTGAGGGCGGAGCGGAGCTGCAGCACCTGCGCTGCTGCTCGAAACACCGCATCGCGCTGTTCCTGCACCCGCCTGCGGGGAGCTGCTGAGCGGCGGGGAAAAGGGGAAAGGCGGGGAAACGGATGGGGCGGGGCCACGGGGCAAGGAAGGAGCGGGGAAGGAGGGGCGGGAAGGAGGGGGCGTGGCTTAGAGTGAAGGAGCGGGAAACGGAGGGGGCGGGGCCTCGGGGCAGGAAAGGAACGGGCGGCAATATGGAGGGGGAGTGGCTAGAGTAAAAGGGGGCGATGGGGAATGGGCGTGGCCAGAACACGCGGTCACGTTTGGGAGGCGTGACCGCGGTAGAGGGGCGTGGCCTGCACGTGCCGGGGAGCGCGCGGGGGGCCGTGGCCTGGATTCGAGGGGCGTGGCCGCAGGGCCCGGGGTGAGGTCCGGGAGGCGCGCGGGAGAGGCGGGGTCTCGGTGTGACGTCACTCACCGCAGGTCGCGCTGCAGGACGTCGCTGACGAACGCCTCGTAGCGCTGCGCCTTCTCCGCCGCCGCCATCGCTGTTCTGACGTCATCTCATCGCGCCGGAGCAGCGCCGGGAGGCGTCATAGGCGAGCCCGCGAGTGTGAGCGTTACGTCATCAACGCGCGCCGCTCTGCTGGCTCAGGCCTGGAGCGCCCCCTGGCGAGCGGGAGGTCCCGGGGCCGTCCCTATCGGCGCCGCATATCGCGACATCCCCGCGGGCTGTCGGGACGCCCCGGCTCCGCACGGCCCGGAACGCCCTCAGATCCTGCCCGGGCACCGAGTCCACTCCAAAACCACCGGGACATGCAGCACCCGTGTCCCTCCCAGGTCTCTCAACCCCCTCAGATCCTGTGCCCACCCCCGGACCCAATCCCCTCAGACCCTGTGGCCCACCGCCCCAGACCCCATACTCCCTAAGCCCTGTGCCCACCCCCCAACAGACCCCCAAATCCCCCTCAGGCCCTGTGCCCACCCCCCTTTCCCGTCCTGGCCCACCGGGAGGGGTCCCGTGCCCCCCACCCAACCCCTCCCCCCACCTCAGGACTGAAGTTCTTGCAGCCCCCCCCCGCCCCCCACAGTGGATTTTTAGGGTAAAATTCATTTTCCCCCCAAAATCCCTCCCAAATCAAAGCCACACAGCGGCAGCAGCTCAGGGGTTTATTGACCCCTCCCACCGGAGCGAAAGGGGCGGGGCAAGGGGGGGGCGGGCACAAAGCGGGGCGGGGCTCACACGGTCACGAGCGCACACGGACGGGCCCCCTCCCCCACACTCCGGGATGGGGGGAGGGGAAGCGGCGGGAATTTGGCGTGCACAGAGCGTGGGGGAGGGCGGGGAGGGGCTCTGAGCCCCCGGGGGATTTGGGAGGGTCCTGAACATGTGGACCCCCCGGATGAATTTCGGGAGGTTGGACCCCTCCGGTGGATTTTGGGGGGGTCCTGAACATCTGGGACCCCCCCGAATGAGTTTTGGAGGGCTGGGCCCCCTCCGGTGATTTTGGGGGGTCTCGGGACCCTCCGCGGGTTGGGGGTGGCAGAGTCAGGACCCCCCAGGTTGTTTTGGGGGGGGTCCTGAACATGTGGGCACCCCTGGTGAGTTTTGGAAGAGCTGGATCCCCCCTTTGGTGGATTTTGGGGGGTCTGGGACCCCCAAAGGGTTGGTTTGGAGTGGAATGGGGGCCGGTCCAGAAGTTTAAACCCCTCCCCAGATAGATTTGGGGGGGGTCCTGAACATCTGGGACCCCCCGGATGAATTTTGGAAGGGCTGTAACCCCCCCGGGGGATTTTGAGGTGTCTCGGGACCCCCCGAGGGTTGGGGGTGGCATAGTCGGGACACCCCCAGGTTGATTTTGAGGGGGGTCTCGGACAGCAGTCGGGATTTGGGGAGGGGTCTCGGACACCGGGGCCCCCACAGGTTGATTTGGGGGGGATCTCGGAGAGTAGTCTGGGTTTGGGGGGGTCCCGGACAGCGGTCTGTATTTGGGGGGTCTCGGACCAGCGTCTGTATTTGGGGGGGGTCTTGGAGAGCAGCTTGGATTTTGGGGGGTCCCGAAGAGCACTCCGTATTTGGGGGGCTCTTCGGACAGCGGTCTTATTGGGGGGTCCCGGACAGTACTCCATATTGGGGGTGTTCAGACAGCACTCGTATTTGGGGGGCTCTCGGACGCACTCAGTATTTGGGGGGTCTCAGACAGCACTCCGTATTTGGGGGGTCGCGGTGCCCGGACCCCTCCCGGGGGTGCCCAGCCCGTGGGTTCTTGGGCTCAGTCGGCGAAGAGGCTGGCGGAAGCTCTGCCCGCAGCGCTCCGCAGGCTCTCCGGCGGCCCCTGTCGGGGCGGGGCTACGGGAGGGGCGTGGTCAGGGGGGGCGTGGTCATAGCCCCCGCCCAATCCTCCCCTTCACCGGCCCCCGCCCCGATTACTGGGGAGGGGCTCCGCCCGGTTTGGGGGCCCAGGCCGTTTAGGGGGCGAATGGGAGGGGCTTGGGCCGGGCTGGCGGGCTGGTGGGATGGAGCCTGCGGGCCGGGGGCGCGGGCGTTGGCGCCCATGGGCGGGGTTTGGGGGGCGGGCTGGGAACAGAGGGGGAGCGGGCCAAGGCGGGGCTGAGGGGAGGTGGCGGTGGCTTGAGGGCGGGGCTGGGCGAGGTGGGCGGGCGCTTGAGGCGGGTTGAGGAGAGGTGGGGGGCCTTGGGCGGCGGGGTGTGGGAAGTGGGCGGGCTTGTTTGCCTTGCGGTTGGGCCACAGCCGGGCCTAGGTGGAGCCGGGGCTGTGAAGTGGGCGGGGCTTGAGGCGTGGCTGCCGCTTGGGGGTTGTGGGCGCGTGCTTCGGCGAATGTGGGGCGGAGCTTGAGGCCGAGGTTGCACGGACGGGCGGGTTTGTGGGCGGGCTGCGGGGTTGGCCGTGGGCGTGGCTGAGAGCACAGAGGCGCCATGGGTGGGCGGGTGCTGGCGCGGGTGGGCGGAGGACTGAGGGTGGGGCTGGGGGGAGTGTGGCAGGGTCTCGGGGACGGGGCTGCACTGCAACTGGGCGGGGTTTGTAGGCGGGGCTGAGGGGAGGTGGGTGGGGCTGAGGGCGTGAGCCTTGTGATGCAGCCCATTGGGGTTTGTGGGCGGGCTGAGGGAAGTGGGGGCCTGTGGGGCGTGGCTGTGACACAAGCCATTGGATTTGCGGGCGGGGCTGGGCGGGCCGTTCGCGCGTGGGGGCACCCGCTTGGGCGGGGGCGTGGTGAAGCCCCACCATTTGGTGGGCGCGGCTGTCCTTGCGGCGCTGGGCGGGGCTGGGCGGGACCTGGAGGAGGCGGAGCCCCTGCGGGGGAAAAGAAAAACCTGAGAGGGCGGGCTGGGGGAGGGAACAAAGATCCCAATTGGGTTGGAATCCGAAATTTGGGCGTGTCCAAGGGTGGGGGATGGAGGTCCAGCCTCCCCTCCAGATTTTGGGGGCTTTCAAATTTTTTGATCCCCCACTTAGGGGGATTCCCAGGATTTGGGATTTGGGATCTGCCAATTTGGGGAGCTCTGAGCATTTTTTGGGGTTCTACTGTTTTTTGACTGCATTTTTGGGGAAATTTTGAGGTTTTTTGGGAGAACGAACCCCCGTGTTTTTAGGAGCCCCAACGCTCGCCCAAAGACCAGGAATCTGAAGGTTCGGTGGATTTTGGGCAGGATCCCCGGATTTGGGGTGGGGGTTCACTCACCCTGGGGGCTGAGCGTCGCTGCTGATGGGGGGGTCCCGCGCCGGGGGTCCCCGAAGTCACCGAGCCCTCTGCTGGGAGGGGGACAAACAGGCGGGGGTGTCAGGAATGGGAGATTTGGGCGGGTTCCGGGGGTATGGGAGGGCGGCGGCCGTTTCTGGGGCGGCCGAGCGGGCGGAGACTTCCGTGGGCGGGGCAGCTCCTCCTATGCGGGCCACACAGCCTCCACGATTCTGATGCACCGGTCCTCGGGCAGCCCCCGGCCCAGCAGGGCAGCACGAGCCCAGAACTCTGCGGGGCGGGGGATTGGGGGGATTGGGGGGGTCAGAGGACCGGACCCCCTCGGTGAGCTCAGTGGGACTCGAGTGCCCGGGGCGGGTCCACCAGGTGGGTGGGG
>VKON01000565.1:71930-83169 GCA_009741485.1 Malurus cyaneus samueli | reverse complement strand
TCAGCAATGAGGTTCAGCTCCCCGTAGGTTGTGATGTCCCCGTTGCAGACCCCGTTCCTCTCCGGTTCCTCGGGATGAGCTGTCAGGTTGAACTCCCCAGCCTGGCCCACAAACCCCACGGGTTCGGCGTCATCGTCACTGTCGGGGACCTGGGGACACAGGAGAGGCCACCAGAGTCACCTGGGAGGAGCCAGAGGTGGCAGGAGTTGCTCCAGAGGGTGGGGATTCCTTCCCAGCTTCCCATGGAATGAGGGCTTTTTCTTGGGATCAGGGCTGATCCTAAGGGAGGAGGATGGAGCAGAACATCCCAAAGCTGCTCCATCCCTGGGAGTGTCCTGGGATAGAGGGAGGTGTCCCTGCCATGGAAATGGGGATGGCCCCAACCAAAGTCTGGGATCCCAACCCGAGGCATCCCAGATGTGTGGTGGGCGGAATTGCCCCCCCTGATCCTGGGTCTGGGCAGCCTGGGATAGAGGGAGGTGTCCCTGCCCATGGAAAAGATGGGATCAGATGAGCTTTAAAAAGTCCCTCCCTACCCAAGGAATTTCAGGATTTCAGGATTCCAGGTACTGGTTTGGGCTGGATATTGGGCAGGAATTCTTCCCTCTCTGCCCCTGGATCCCTGGAATTGTCCTGGCAGCATCCTGGGATAGCAGGAGATGTCCCTGCCCATGGAAAGGGTGGGATCTGATGGGATTTAAGGCCCCTCCCAGCCCGAGGCATTCCAGGATTCCAGGAGCTGGTTTGGACTGGATATTGGGCAGGAATTCTTCCCTCTCCGCCCCTGGATCCCTGGGAGTGTCCCAAGCCAGGCTTGGATCATCCCTGGTGTTAGACCCTGCAGCTTTGGGATGATCTGCAGCTCCAATTCCTTTCCTCAGGAGTTCTCTCTGGACAGGGATTTTTCCTGCATTTTTCCCACCATGTCTCAAACACAGGCAAGAGGGTAAAAGGATCAAAAGGGGAGGATGAAAGGATCAAAAGGAGAGGATAAAAGGATCAAAAGAGGATGAAAACACTGCTGGGCTTTACCTGCAGGGCGGGGCAGAAGTTGGAGGTGTCATTGGGGTTGTTGTAGTCGTAGTCCTCAATCCCAGCCTCGTTATCCAAGGTCCCGATCGACTCCAAACTCCGGCTGAGCTGCAGGGACAGGAAAATCCTCAAAATTCCTGCAGCAAAGGCTGGGCCTTGTGCCTTTATCCCCTTTTCCCCTTCGAGGTGACACAACAAAATCATCAGCCCCGAGGGACATCCCAAAACACTCCCAGAGCATGGAGAAAAGGAGGTTTTGTGCCTGGAATGATTCCCTGGGTGTAATCCCAGCTTTTAGGGCAAGGAATAATTCCTCACCCTGGAGAAAAGGGATTTTGTGCCTGGAATGATTCTCTTATTCCCAGCAGGTTTTTAGGGCAGGAAATAATTTGTCACTTTGGAGAAAAGGAGGTTTTGTGCCAGGAATGATTCCCAGCAGGTTTTTAGGGCAAGGGATAATTCCTCATTTTGAAGAAAATGAGATTTTGTGCCTGGAATTTGTATTCCCAGCAGGCTTTAGGGCAAGGAATAATTCCTCACCTTAACCTTGACCTTGAGGAAGAGCTGCAGGATGTTCTGGGGGTCGTAGTTGAAGTCTGCAGGGAGTGTGGTGCTCCTGACCTTCTGGTTCTCCAGGGTGGATTTGGCCAGAGTTATGGATGCCTGAGGAAAGGAATGGAAAAGGGACATGGAAAAAAGATCCAGCCATGGAAAAATGATCCTTTTCTGGCAAAAATCAGGGGTGAAATCCAGGGAGAGTCTGGGAAAATCTCGGGAACCCCAGAAAATCTGGGGGGGGGGGGGGTTTGGGAAAATCTGGGGGATCCCAAGGGAAATGTAGGGATTGGAGGAAAAGGGGGAGCAGGACTGGGCGGGGCGCAGCAGCACCTTGGTCTTACGGAAATGGGACTCAAGTCATGTCTCTCAAAGTCCGGAAAACCTCCGAGGGTTTTTTCCTGGAATTCTGCTCTGAGCCGTGGTGGTGGGTGGGAAAGGGAATGGGGATGTGGGAAGGGAAATGGGGAAAAAGGGGACGGAAAGGGGGGAGGCGGGAAGGGGGGAAGGGCGAAGAGGGGAAGGGGAAAAGGAAAGGAACTGTCACTGCCTTGGGACAGGGCAAGGACAGGCAGCTCATTCCCAACCAGAGCATCCCAACCAGGCAGAGGTCACCCCCAAGGATTTCGCCCCTTTTCATGGGAAAGCAGCCAGTGTCACTCAGCTTTGTGCTCTAAAGGAATCAGTGGCTTTTGGGGGAGCAGAAAGTCTGAGTGAGACTTAGGTGGGATATGGGGGAGGAATTCCTCCCTGTGAGAGCAGTGAGGGAATTCCCAGAGGCTTGCCCCATTCCTGGAAGTGTCCAGGCAGCTGGAGCAGCCTGGGATCATGGGATGGGACCCTGGATGGGCTCTGAGATCCCTCTCACCCCAGAATTTCCCGATTCCCTCCTGGTGGGATGGGACACTGGATGAGCTCTGAGGTCTCTCCCAACCCTGAATTCCCTGATTCCCTCTGGAGCCACTCTCCCGGACACTCAAGCCTGTCTCTGGACACGCTCTGAGGTTGTTCCCAATCCAGAATTCCCCAATTCCATCCCCATGGAGCCTCCCACACATTCACTCCTGAGATTGTGGGATTTGTCCCTGGATCGCCTTTGGCCCCTCCCACCCCAGAATTCCCCAATTCCCTGTCTGGACCCACCCTCCTGGACACTCAGGTGTGGGATTGTGGGATTTGTCCCTGGATGAACTCTGAGGTCCCTCCCACCCCAGAATTCCCATTCCCCTTGGACACTGACTGCTGGCATTGTGGGATTCGTCCCTGGATGGGCTCTGAGGTCCTCCACCCGAAATCCCGATTTCCCTCTTCTTCTGCACACCCCTCCTGGACATTCACTCCTGGCATTGTGGGATTTGCCTCTGGGTGAGTTTGGAGGTCCCATCCAACCCAGAATTCCCCTATTCCCTCCCTCTGAAGCCACTGCCCCAGACATTCACTCCTGGCATTGTGGATTTGTCCTGGGTGTGTTTTTTGAGGTCCCTTCCACCCCACAATTCCCCACTCCCTCCCTCTGGACCCCGTCCCAGACACTCACGCCGGTGGCGGGGCCGGAAGCGCCAGTGCTTGGGGCCGGCCCACATGGCCATGGTGCGGGGGCTGAAGTAGGAATATTCCCCGGGGTTCATGGACAGGTGCAGGCACATGGTCCCAATGTCTCCCTGCACCAGAGGAGCCCCGTCAGTCCTGGGGAAGGAACGGGAGCTGCTCAGTCAGGCCATTCCCAGGGAATTGATTATCCCGGCAATCCTGCTCCGGGGATTTTGAACGAGTGTGGCACTGCGACCCCGCAGTTCTTCTGCCAGAATTCTCTGGTCAAAGTTCCCTTGGGAAGGCAGAGATATCCCAGGAAAACCTCCCTGGATGAGCCCAGATGTGAAGCAGGAAACAGGAAAAACCACCAGAGATCCATAAAATGGAAGCTGTGGGTTGCCATCCCCACCCACCTCTGGCGCTGGCTGAAGGTGCTGACGCTGTCTGTGAATTCCCCCATCTTCTCCCCTGCCGTGCTCCGGGGGGAATCGGGCTGGAATTGGGGTTCTGGGATGGAATCAGGCTGGAATTCAGCACAGGCCATCGCTGTCCTCGCTGTCCAGCTCGCGTTGGGGTCGAACACCTGCTCGCTCCTCTTGAACTTCTCCAGCAGCGCCGACACTGACTGCGACAGGGAATGGGGGAAACTGGGAGCTTGAACGACCCCAAAGAGGGCAGGGATGGACGGGATGGATGGGATGGACGGGATGGATGGGATATTGGGAATACAATTCCTCCCTGGGATGTAATTCCCAGAGGAGCCGTGGCTGCCCCTGGAACCCTGGGAGCTGGGCAGGTTGGAGCATTCTGGGCTAAGGGAGGGTCCCTGCCCAGGCCAGATGGGAATGAATCATCTTTAGGGTCCCTCCAAACCTCACCAGCCTGGGATCCTACAGGACGTGCAGGATCCAGTGTCCAGTGTGAGCACAGAGCACTGCTCAGGAAATCCCCAGACTGGCCCAGGAATCCCTAAACCTGGCTCAGGAATTCCCAAAATTCCCAACAGGACTAGGAATCCCAAATTTGGCTCAGGAATCCCCTAAATCTGGCTCAGGAATCCCCAATCCAGCCCAGCAATCCCAAATCCGGCCCAGGATTCCCAAATCTGGCCCAAGAATCCCTGCCCTACCTCATCGTGGGTCTCCTGGTCCCAGTGGGTGAACTGGAATCCGGCCAGGGAGGAGCAGATCCGGCGGCGCTCCAGGCACGGGGCCACAGGGCTGGAGCAATGGGACAGGGCGGGTATGGGGTCAGTCAGTGGACAGGGTGGGTATGGGGTCAGCAATGGACAGGGCAGGTATGAGGTCAGCAATGGCACAGGGAGGGTATGGGGTCAGCAATGGGACAGTGGAGGGTATGGGTCAGTCAATGGGACAGGGCAGGTATGGGGTCAGCAATGGACAGGGCAGGTATGGGATCAGCAATGGCACAGGGAGGGTTATGGGGTCAGCAATGGCACAGGGAGGGTATGGGGTCAGTCAATGGGACAGGGCAGGTATGGGATCAGCAATGGGACAGGGCAGGTATGAGGTCAGCAATGGGACAGGGCAGGTATGGGTCAGCAATGGGACAGGGAGGGTATGGTGCTGGCAGGGAGGTATGGGGTCAGCAATGGGACAGGGTGGGTGTGGGGTCAGTCAATGGGACAGGGCAGGTATGGGGTCAGCAATAGCGCAGGGGTCAATCAATGGATCAACACAACCCAGGGTTGGGATCCACACATGGAGGGCTCAGCCAGGGAAAATAAAAGGCGATTTCAATAACCCTGGGAATGGGGAGCAGCAAAGTTTGGGGCTGTGTGCAGGGTCAGGCCTTACTCTGGCGAGCGCCAATCCCAAATCCTGAAATGATCCCAAACCCTGCACCAAGCCCAAACCCTGCACCGAGCCCAAGCCCTGCACCAATCATCCCAAATCCTGCCACCAATCCTGAACCCTGCCCCAATCCTGAACCCCGCCCCGATCCCAAACCCTGCACCAATCCCGAACCCCACTCCAATCATCCCAAACCCTGCCCCAACCATCCCAAATCCAGTCCCAACTATCCCGAACCCTGCCCCAATCCAAACCCTGCCCCAACCATCCCGAGTCCTGCACCAATGCCAAGTCCTGTCCCAATCATCCCAAATCCTGCACCACTCCCAAATCCCACACCAATCCCAAACCCTGCCCAGCTGGCACTGCATCCCTGCAGTTTGGGGGCCAGGGAGAGACCCCAAACCCGCAGAACTCCCGCTTTTCCAGCAGCCTGAGCAGGATCGGAGCCCTGGTGCCCAAAGGGAACAACAACCAGGAAAACACTGAATGAGCTGACGAGGAACAGGAAAAGACAGAAAATGGATTAAAAGGCTGGAATTCACCTTTCAGATCTGCCACTCTGACAGGATCCGAGCTGGCAGGGTCAGGGACTCTGAGGAGGGCAGGGGGACGATCTTGGCAGCGAACAGGAGGCGGCTCTGAAGCTCTGGGTGTGCAGCCCCGTCAGGAAAATGCCTGCACTGCTGCACCTCGTCAAAGGAGGCGGCTGCTCTCTGGAACATGGGATCCACCTGTGGGCATGGATGGGCAGGAAGGGTTTTGAGGGGTTCTTGGAAACTCAGATCCCAGGGAAAAGGACGCACAGTTCTCCCTGGATCCCTGGGAGTGACCCAGACCATGCTGGGACTGTGGGAGGTGTTTGGTATCTGATGGGATTTAAGGTCCCTCTAATTCGAGGCATTCCAGGATTCCAGGAGCTGGTTTGGAAGGATATTTTGGGCTGGATGTTGGGCAGGAATTCTTCTCTCTCTGCCCCTGGATCCCTGGGAGTGTCCCAGGCCACACTGGGACTGTGGGAAGTGTTGGGATGAGAGGGGATTTAAAGTCCCTCTCAACCCGAGGCATTCTAGGAGTTGGTTGGAAGGATATTTTGGCTGGATGTTGGGCAGGAATTCTTCCCTCTCCATCCCTGGATCCCTGAGAGTGCCCAGAGCAGCCCTGGACCCTGAGATAGGGGAGGTGTCTCTGCCATGGAAATGATGGGATCAGATGGCATTTAAGGTCCCTCCCAACCCAAACCAGTCTGGGATTCCAACCCGAGGCATCAGGATTCCAGGAGCTGGTTGGGATGGATGTTGGGCAGGATTTGTTCCCTCTCCACCCCTGGATCCCTGGGAGTGTCCTGGAGCGCCTGGGATAGCAGGAGGTGTCCTTGGATGGATTTTGGGGTCCCTTCCAGCCAAACCATTCAGATCCTTTTCCAGCTCAGGAAGAGCCTGAATTCCCAGGGTTTTGGCAGGGGAATGGAGAAGCAGGAAAAGGAGGATGAAGAGGATGATGAGAGAACCAAGCCCACCTCACACCTGCGGCCGGTCTCAGACACATTGATGTTGTTGAGGTTCTTCTCGATGGTTTTGAAGGTCGGTTTCTTCCTGGGCTGCACCTTCTTGGTGGCTGCAGGGGCTGGGCTGGATTCTGGAAAGGGGAAAAAAGGACAATTTGCACTTAAAAAGTGCTGAAATCCCCTAAAGGAGAATGGAAACAGGAATTTGTAAACAAACTCACAGTGGGCATGGAATTGCTCAGGTGGGATCTGCTGGAATGAGCAACTGTTCCATTGGCTGGAGGCTGCTTGGCTTTTTATTGACTCTGCTTGGCCCCAAAGTGACTCCATTGGCCAACTAACCCCACTGGGCCACGAAGTGACCCTAAATGGTCCCAAACTGACCCTATTTGGCAACCAACTGACCCTTTTGACCATAAACTGCCCTATTTGCCCAAAGTTATCCCATTTGGCCCCGAACTGACCCTATTTTGCCCAAAACTGCCCCTACTTGGCCCCAAGTGACCCCACTTGGCCACAAAGTGACACTATCTGATCCCAAACTAATCCCAAATTGAAATCTGAAATCCCTGAGCACAGATCAAGATTCTCCTCTCACCCTCTCTGCTCCAGCATTCCAGCAGAATCAATTTGGGACCTCTCAGCCCTCAGAAAATTCCCTCAATTAATTCCAAACCTCTTTAAAACTCTCGTTCACGGGTAGAAAACAAGGTAATTTCCCACCTTTGGGAGAAAAAGAGAATTGCTTCACCTTCCTCGGGGCTCTCCAGGTCCTTGGGAGAGGCTGAGCCTTGCCCAGGCCCCCCAGGACCCTGTAGGTGTCGGTGTGGACAGAATCCACACGGACAGCGTAGATCTTGGCACTGGCATCCAGAGTCCCAGCTGCCACCTGCAGAAAACAGGAAATTCTCAGCTGGAAAGGAAAAGCCTCACCTGGAAAAGCCCAGATCTGAGTTCTGAGCTCTAAAAACCTCACCTGGAAGAGCCCAGATCTGAGTTCTAAAAGCCTCACCTGGAAGAGCTCAGATCTAAGTTCCTGAGTTTCTAAAAACCTCACTTGGAAGAGGCCAGACCTGAAATTTCTAAAACCTCACCTGGAAGAGCTGATATCTGAGTTCTAAAAACCTCAAGTGGAAGAGCCCAATTCTGACTTCCTGAATTCTAAAAGCCTCACCTGGAAGAGCCCAAGTCTGACTTCCTGAGTTCTCTGCATCCCAAGGAAAGCCAAAGGCAACAGGGAAAGGATTTGTTCTGGAGGCTGTGGGCCCCCCAGGGGGTTTTCCCCACAGTTTGTTTTGAGTTTTTGGGATCACACCTAAAACTCCTTTGGGAATTGCTGAGTTGAGCAATGGGGAAAAGCAGAAAGGTGCCATGTTTGATCTGCCAAGAGCCACCTCTGTCTTCCTTAGGGTCACCCCTCGGGATCATTCCCTCTTCCCAATTATGAAGAGGTGAGGGAGACAAAATCCCAAGAATTCCAAGCACCTTTTCCAAGCCCAGACCCTGCCAGGAAGGTGAAGAACCCCCCAATGCCCCCTTTTCCATCCCTCCCTCAGCTCCATCTGAGGAGTTCCTGGAGGCCACATCCCAAAGTCCCAGGATTCATCCATCCAGGAATCCCCTTCTCCCTCCCAGCCATTACAGGGAATCTTTTCCCTAGAAAATCCTTGATCCACCCTGGATCAAAACCAGCCCAGCACCAACTCCTTTCCTTTCCCAGCTTGTTCTGTCACAGGTTTTTACCTCAGAGGCCTCCCAAGTCCTATTTTTACAGAAATTCCCTTTTGAAGGGGGTTACATCTGAAAGAACTCAGCCTTCTAAAGGATTCAGTGCCTCCAATTCCAACAAAAAGCAGCTGTGCCATCCCTCCCAGGGAGTTTTGGAGTTAGCAGCCTGAGCAGCACTTGAGGTTTCACATTAATTAAGCCTGGGGTTAATTGCCAGGTGGAAATAAAGCAGCAGCAGGGACTCCTCTTACCTGGAAGTTGGTCAGGTCTGAGTTCTTCTGCTTCAGGATCTGGGTCATGTAATCGATCAGGTGCAGCCCAAAGGCATTTTTGGTGGTGATTTTCTGCCAATAAAGCACAGCTAGGGACCCTTCCCTGGCCAGGGCCCCTGAAGCCCGGGGGATGCCAGCAGGACTGAGGGGACACTGAACGTGTCACTGGGGGAGGGCAGCACCAGCCCGGAGCTGGCCACGGCTTCCTCTGGGAAGAGGTTGGAAAGCTGGGCACAAAACTGTCTGAAATTCACAGGGAACAGGGAGAGGCTGCACTGGGGAGGGGACACCTGGACACTGGGGGTGACCTCTGTGGAGCAGGACCTGGGGGACAACAAAGTGTCCCTGTCCCACAGGGATCCTGGGATTGCATCAGGAAGAGCATTCCAACAGGTCAGGGAGTGATCCAGCCCCTCTGCCCAGCCCTGGAGGCCCTCTGGGGTGCTGTGTCCAGCTCTGGGATCACTGGGAACGAGGGACAGGAGGGTGCAAAGATGGGAAGGGCCTGGGGCATCTCCCTGATGGAGAGAAGGCTGAGGGTGCTGGGTCTGTTCAGCCTCGGGAAGGGACAGATGAGAGGGGATCTCATCCCTGTGTCTAAATATCCAAGGGGGAATGGCCGAGGCTGGCTCCAGGCTCTGCCCATGGGCCCAGCAAGGGACGAGAGGAACGAGCAGGAGCTGATGCCTGGGGAGTTCTACAGGAACATGAAGAACATTTTTCCTGTGATTGCCCAAAGAGGCATCGGAGTCTCTCCCTCACTGGGGATATTCCAGAGCCGTGTGGACACAATCCATGAGCTGTGGGATGGCCTGGCTGGAGCAGGGATTTGGTCCCTTAACCTGTCCCAGCCCGTGACTCGGGCAATAACCCTATGGCCAAAGCCTACAGTGTTCCAAACCCCGCCCGGACCCGCCGCCGGCAGACATGAAGCCCCGAGGGACCCCCGACTCACGTTCTCGGTGGAGAGCTTGATGCAGGTGCTGTAATGCTCCGAGATCTGCGCGTGGCTCCATTGGGCAGCGGGGGCTGCCAGCTCTCGAACCTGCGGGACACAGCGGTGGCGGTGACCGCGCTCTCCCCTCAGCCCGGGCCCCGCGCACCGACGCCTACCTGGCCACGGGGGAGCCGAGGCCCTGCAGCGACGAGTCCACAGCCCTGGAGCGGCGGCGCTGGCGCCTTTCGCGCTCATCGTCGTTGCCGGAGCACTCTGCGAGCACGGGGGTGCCGGGGTTGCCGAGGGCCCGCGGTGCCGGGGGAGGCGACAAGAGCAGCGGCGACGCGGGGACTGCGGCCGCTCATGGCTGCGGCACCCGCCGCGCTGAGGGAGCCCTGCCCTCGCTGCGGCCACGCCCACCCGCGCCTTATGACCAATCACCGCGCGCTGCTCCCGCCCGGCAGCCAATCAGCGCGCGGCGCGCCCGCCCCCAAGGCGGGTTTGAATGGCGGCGCGCGCTCAGGGGGTCCGCGCGTGCGCGTGGATAACGGCGTGGCGGGGGGGGGGGGGGGGGGGCTGCGCTGTGAGGGACCCGCGGGATGAGGGACCCCGCCATTCCCCCCCATTTCCCGGCCGGGGTTGGGATCGGAGCGCTGTCAGCTGCCCCCGGTGCTGCCCCGGCACCCCCCGCACCGGAGGAGGAGGAGCCGCCCGAGCAGCGCCGCTTATCCCGGGATCCCGGAACCGCTGAGGTGGGAATCTTCGGGATCACCGCACCCGAGCTGTGCGCGATCCCCACCTCGTCCCAGCCCAGAGCACCCAGTGCCCTGTCCGGGCCTTCACTGGACACCTCCAGGGGTGGGGGCTCCAAACCTCCGGGCAGTTCCAAGCTGGAGCCCTTTCCTTGCGAAATTGTTGCTGATGTCCCCCCAGCCCACCCTGAGCCGTCTCCTCTCTCCTCCTGTCCCTGTTCCCTGGAGCAGAGCCCGACCCCCCGGCTGTCCCTCCTGTCAGGGAGGGGTTGTCAGAGCCACAAGGTCCCCCCTGATCCCCCTTTGCTCCAGGCTGAGCCCTTTCCCATCTCCCTCAGTCCCTCCTGGTGCTCCAGACCCTTCCCAGCTCCGTTCCCATCTCTGGACACGCTCCAGCCCTCAGAGGGTTCCACCATCCCTGGCACTTCCATGCCACCCCCTCCTTCCTCGCCAGGAACCTCCGTTGGCTTCTCCTTGTCCTCCAGTGTTACCCTCTATGTGGAAATGTCCCCAGGACACTGCCTGCTCCCTCAAGTTGCTCTGTGGCACCTTCAGGTGCCTTCTGGCCCGACCCTGTGCCCGTTCTGGTGTTCCCTGTGTCCCTCCAGCTGTGTCCCCATATTCCCTGTGACACTCCACGTGTGTCCCCATATTTCCCATGTCCCTCCAGGAGTGCCCACATATTCCCTATGACACTCCAGCTGTGTCCCCATATTCCCCATGCCCCTCCAGGTGTGTCCCCATATTCCCTAGTGACACTCCAGCTGTGTCCCCTTACCTCCAGGTGTGTCCACACTCCCCATGTCCCTCCAGGACGTGTCCCACATATTCCCTTGCACTCCAGCCTGTGTCCCCATATTCCCCATGCCTCCAGGTGTGTCCCCATATTCCCTGTGACACTCCCTATCCAGCTGTGTCCCCATATTTCCCATGTGGGGGGAACCCACTTCCAGGGTGTGGTCCCCCACCCATCCCCCGTTGTTCCCTTCCAAGCTTTTGGTGTTGTTTTTTTTTTTCCCCCCCATTTAAATTCCCCCCCCTTTCCCCGTTTTAAAAAATTTCTTTTTTTTCCCCCTTTTTTTTTTTTTCCCCCTTTTTTTTTCCTTTTT
>VKON01000565.1:50815-71905 GCA_009741485.1 Malurus cyaneus samueli | reverse complement strand
GGGAAGGGCGAAGAGGGGAAGGGGAAAAGGAAGGAACTGTCACTGCCTTTGGACAGGGCAAGGACGGCAGCTCATTCCCAACCAGAGCATCCCAACCAGGCAGAGGTCACCCCCAAGGATTTCGCCCCTTTTCATGGGAAAGCAGCCAGTGTCACTCAGCTTTGTGCTCTAAAGGAATCAGTGGCTTTTGGGGGAGCAAAAGTCTGAGTGAGACTTAGGTGGATATGGGGGAGGAATTCCTCCTGTGAGAGCAGTGAGGGAATTCCCAGAGGAGCTGCCCCATCCCTGGAAGTGTCCAAGGCAAGGCTGGAGCAGCCTGGGATCATGGGATGGGACCCTGGATGGGCTCTGAGATCCCTCTCACCCCAGAATTTCCCGATTCCTCCTGGTGGGATGGGACACTGGATGAGCTCTTGAGGTCTCTCCAACCCTGAATTCCCTGATTCCCTCTGGAGCCACTCTCCGGACACTCAAGCCTGTTTTCTGGACACGCTCTGAGGTTGTTCCCAATCCAGAATTCCCCAATTCCATCCCCATGGAGCCTCCCACACATTCCCCTGAGATTGTGGGATTTGTCCCTGGATCGCCTTGGCCCTCCCCCAGAATTCCCAATTCCCTGTCTGGACCCACCCTCCTGGACACTCAGGTGTGGGATTGTGGGATTTGTCCCTGGATGAACTCTGAGGCCCTCCCACCCAGAATTCCCATTCCCCTTGGACACTGACTGCTGGCATTTGGGGATTCGTCCCTGGATGGGCTCTGAGGTCCCTCCACCCAGAATTCCCCAATTCCCTCTCTCTGCACACCCCTCCTGGACATTCACTCCTGGCATTGTGGGATTTGCCTCTGGGTGAGTTTGGAGGTCCCATCCAACCCAGAATTCCCTATTCCCTCCTCTGAAGCACTGCCCCAAGACATTCACTCCTGGCATTGTGGGATTTGTCCCTGGGTGTGTTTTGAGGTCCCTCCCACCCCACAATTCCCCACTCCCTCCCTCTGGACCCCGTCCCAGACACTCACGCCGGTGGCGGGGCCGGAAGCGCCAGTGCTTGGGGCCGGCCCACATGGCCATGGTGCGGGGGCTGAAGTAGGAATATTCCCCGGGGTTCATGGACAGGTGCAGGCACATGGTCCCAATGTCTCCCTGCACCAGAGGAGCCCCGTCAGTCCTGGGGAAGGAACGGGAGCTGCTCAGTCAGGCCATTCCCAGGGAATTGATTATCCCGGCAATCCCTGCTCCGGGGATTTTGAACGAGTGTGGCACTGCGACCCCGCAGTTCTTCTGCCAGAATTCTCTGGTCAAAGTTCCCTTGGGAAGGCAGAGATATCCCAGGAAAACCTCCCTGGATGAGCCCAGATGTGAAGCAGGAAACAGGAAAAACCATCAGAGATCCATAAAATGGAAGCTGTGGGTTGCCATCCCCACCCACCTCTGGCGCTGGCTGAAGGTGCTGACGCTGTCTGTGAATTCCCCCATCTTCTCCCCTGCCGTGCTCCGGGGGGAATCGGGCTGGAATTGGGGTTCTGGGATGGAATCAGGCTGGAATTCAGCACAGCCATCGCTGTCCTCGCTGTCCAGCTCCGCGTTGGGGTCGAACACCTGCTCGCTCCTCTTGAACTTCTCCAGCAGCGCCGACACTGACTGCGACAGGGAATGGGGGAAACTGGGAGCTTGAACGACCCCAAAGAGGGCAGGGATGGACGGGATGGATGGGATGGACGGGATGGATGGGATATTGGGAATACAATTCCTCCCTGGGATGTAATTCCCAGAGGAGCCGTGGCTGCCCCTGGAACCCTGGGAGCTGGGCCAGGTTGGAGCATTCTGGGCTAAGGGAGGGTCCCTGCCCAGGCCAGATGGGAATGAAATCATCTTTAGGGTCCCTCCAAACCTCAGCCAGCCTGGGATCCTACAGGAAACGTGCAGGATCCCAGTGTCCAGTGTGAGCACAGAGCACTGCTCAGGAATCCCAGACTGGCCCAGGAATCCCTAAACCTGGCTCAGGAATTCCCAAAATTCCCAACAGGACTAGGAATCCCAAATTTGGCTCAGGAATCCCCTAAATCTGGCTCAGGAATCCCCAATCCAGCCCAGCAATCCCAAATCCGGCCCAGGATTCCCAAATCTGGCCCAAGAATCCCTGCCCTACCTCATCGTGGGTCTCCTGGTCCCAGTGGGTGAACTGGAATCCGGCCAGGGAGGAGCAGATCCGGCGGCGCTCCAGGCACGGGGCCAGCAGGGCTGGAGCAATGGGACAGGGCGGGTATGGGGTCAGTCAGTGGACAGGGTGGGTATGGGGTCAGCAATGGACAGGGCAGGTATGAGGTCAGCAATGGCACAGGGAGGGTATGGGGTCAGCAATGGGACAGTGGAGGGTATGGGTCAGTCAATGGGACAGGGCAGGTATGGGGTCAGCAATGGACAGGGCAGGTATGGGATCAGCAATGGCACAGGGAGGGTATGGGGTCAGCAATGGCACAGGGAGGGTATGGGGTCAGTCAATGGGACAGGCAGGTATGGATCAGCAATGGACAGGGCAGGTATGAGGTCAGCAATGGGACAGGGCAGGTATGGGGTCAGCAATGGGACAGGGCGGGTATGGGGTCAGGGTGGATGTGGGGTCAGCAATGGGACAGGGTGGGTGTGGGGTCAGTCAATGGGACAGGGCAGGTATGGGGTCAGCAATAGCGCAGGGGTCAATCAATGGGATCAACACAATCCCAGGGTTGGGATCCACACATGGAGGGCTCAGCCAGGGAAAATAAAAGGCGATTTCAATAACCCTGGGAATGGGGAGCAGCAAAGTTTGGGGCTGTGTGCAGGGTCAGGCCTTACTCTGGCGAGCGCCAATCCCAAATCCTGAAATGATCCCAAACCCTGCACCAAGCCCAAACCCTGCACCGAGCCCAAGCCCTGCACCAATCATCCCAAATCCTGCACCAATCCTGAACCCTGCCCCAATCCTGAACCCCGCCCCGATCCCAAACCCTGCACCAATCCCGAACCCCACTCCAATCATCCCAAACCCTGCCCCAACCATCCCAAATCCAGTCCCAACTATCCCGAACCCTGCCCCAATCCCAAACCCTGCCCCAACCATCCCGAGTCCTGCACCAATGCCAAGTCCTGTCCCAATCATCCCAAATCCTGCACCACTCCCAAATCCCACACCAATCCCAAACCCTGCCCAGCTGGCACTGCATCCCTGCAGTTTGGGGGCCAGGGAGAGACCCCAAACCCGCAGAACTCCCGCTTTTCCAGCAGCCTGAGCAGGATCGGAGCCCTGGTGCCCAAAGGGAACAACAACCCAGGAAAACACTGAAATGAGCTGACGAGGAACAGGAAAAGAACAGAAAATGGATTAAAAAGGCTGGAATTCACCTTTCAGATCTGCCACTCTGACAGGATCCGAGCTGGGCAGGGTCAGGGACTCTGAGGAGGGCAGGGGGACGATCTTGGCAGCGAACAGGAGGCGGCTCTGGAAGCTCTGGGTGTGCAGCCCCGTCAGGAAAATGCCTGCACTGCTGCACTCGTCAAAGGAGGCGGCTGCTCTCTGGAACATGGGATCCACCTGTGGGCATGGATGGGCAGGAAGGGTTTTGAGGGGTTCTTGGAAACTCAGATCCCAGGGAAAAGGACGCACAGGTCTCCCTGGATCCCTGGGAGTGACCCAGACCATGCTGGGACTGTGGGAGGTGTTGGTATCTGATGGGATTTAAGGTCCCTCCTAATTCGAGGCATTCCAGGATTCCAGGAGCTGGTTTGGAAGGATATTTTGGGCTGGATGTTGGGCAGGAATTCTTCCCTCTCCATCCCTGGATCCCTGAGAGTGTCCCAGGCAACACTGGAGCAGCCTGAGATAGAGGGAGGTGTCTCTGCCATGGAAATGATGGGATCAGATGGCATTTAAGGTCCCTCCCAACCCAAACCAGTCTGGGATTCCCAACCCGAGGCATTCCAGGATTCCAGGAGCTGGTTTGGGATGGATGTTGGGCAGGAATTGTTCCCTCTCCACCCCTGGATCCCTGGGAGTGTCCTGGGAGCAGCCTGGGATAGCAGGAGGTGTCCTTGGATGGATTTTGGGGTCCCTTCCAGCCCAAACCATTTCAGATCCTTTTTCCAGCTCAGGAAGAGCCTGAATTCCCAGGGTTTTGGCAGGGGAATGGAGAAGCAGGAAAAGGAGGATGAAGAGGATGATGAGAGAACCAAGCCCCACCTCACACCTGCGGCCGGTCTCAGACACATTGATGTTGTTGAGGTTCTTCTCGATGGTTTTGAAGGTTGGTTTCTTCCTGGGCTGCACCTTCTTGGTGGCTGCAGGGGCTGGGCTGGATTCTGGAAAGGGGAAAAAAGGACAATTTGCACTTAAAAAGCGGCTGAAATCCCCTAAAGGAGAATGGAAACAGGAATTTGTAAACAAACTCACAGTGGGCATGGAATTGCTCAGGTGGGATCTGCTGGAATGAGCAATGTTCCATTGGCTGGAGGCTGCTTGGCTTTTTATTGACTCTGCTTGGCCCCAAAGTGACTCCATTTGGCCAACTAACCCCACTGGGCCACGAAGTGACCCTAAATGGTCCCAAACTGACCCTATTTGGCAACCAACTGACCCTTTTGACCATAAACTGCCCCTATTTTGCCCCAAAGTTATCCCATTTGGCCCCGAACTGACCCTATTTTGCCCAAAACTGCCCCTACTTGGCCCCAAGTGACCCCACTTGGCCACAAAGTGACACTATCTGATCCCAAACTAATCCCAAATTGAAATCTGAAATCCCTGAGCACAGATCAAGATTCTCCTCTCACCCCTCTCTGCTCCAGCATTCCAGCAGAATCAATTTGGGACCTCTCAGCCCTCAGAAAATTCCCTCAATTAATTCCAAACCTCTTTAAAACTCTCGTTCACGGGTAGAAAACAAGGTAATTTCCCACCTTTGGGAGAAAAAGAGAATTGCTCACCTTCCTCGGGGCTCTCCAGGTCCTTGGGAGAGGCTGAGTCCTTGCCCAGGCCCCCCAGGACCCTGTAGGTGTCGGTGTGGACAGAATCCACACGGACAGCGTAGATCTTGGCACTGGCATCCAGAGTCCCAGCTGCCACCTGCAGAAAACAGGAAATTCTCAGCTGGAAAGGAAAAGCCTCACCTGGAAAAGCCCAGATCTGAGTTCTGAGCTCTAAAAACCTCACCTGGAAGAGCCCAGATCTGAGTTCTAAAAGCCTCACCTGGAAGAGCTCAGATCTAAGTTCCTGAGTTTCTAAAAACCTCACTTGGAAGAGGCCAGACCTGAATTCTAAAAACCTCACCTGGAAGAGCTGATATCTGAGTTCTAAAAACCTCAACTGGAAGAGCCCAATTCTGACTTCCTGAATTCTAAAAGCCTCACCTGGAAGAGCCCAAGTCTGACTTCCTGAGTTCTCTGCATCCCAAGGAAAGCCAAAGGCAACAGGGAAAGGATTTGTTCTGGAGGCTGTGGGCCCCCCAGGGGGTTTTCCCCACAGTTTGTTTTGAGTTTTTGGGATCACACCTAGAACTCCTTTGGGAACTGCTGAGTTGAGCAATGGGAAAAGCAGAAAGGTGCAGGTTTGATCTGCCAAGAGCCACCTCTGCTTCCTTAGGGTCACCCCCTCGGGATCATTCCCTCTTCCCAAATTATGAAGAGGTGAGGGACACGAAATTCCAAGAATTCCAAGCACCTTTTCCAACCCCAGATGCTGCCAGGAAGAACCCCCCAGTGCCCCCTTTTCCATCCTTTCCTCAGCTCCATCTGAGGAGTTCCTGGAGGCCACATCCCAAAGTCCCAGGATTCATCCATCCAGGAATCCCCTTCTCCCTCCCAGCCATTACAGGGAATCTTTTCCCTAGAAAATCCTTGATCCACCCTGGATCAAAACCAGCCCAGCACCAACTCCTTTCCTTTCCCAGCCTTGTTCTGTCACAGGTTTTTACCTCAGAGGCCTCCCAAGTCCTATTTTTACAGAAAATTCCCTTTTGAAGGGGGTTACATCTGAAAAAACTCAGCCTTTTAAAGGATTCAGTGCCTCCAATTCCAACAAAAAGCAGCTGTGCCATCCCTCCCAGGGAGTTTTGGAGTTAGCAGCCTGAGCAGCACTTGAGGTTTCACATTAATTAAGCCTGGGGTTAATTGCCAGGTGGAAATAAAGCAGCAGCAGGGACTCCTCTTACCTGGAAGTTGGTCAGGTCTGAGTTCTTCTGCTTCAGGATCTGGGTCATGTAATCGATCAGGTGCAGCCCAAAGGCATTTTTGGTGGTGATTTTCTGCAATAAAGCACAGCTGAGGACCCTTCCCCTGGCCAGGGACACCCTGAGCCCCGGGGGATGCCAGCAGGACTGAGGGGACACTGAACGTGTCACTGGGGGAGGGCAGCACCAGCCCGGAGCTGGCCACGGCTTCCTCTGGGAAGAGGTTGGAAAGCTGGGCACAAAACTGTCTGAAATTCAACAGGGAACAGGCAGAGCCTGCACTGGGGAGGGACAACCCTGGACACTGGGGGTGACCTCTGTGGAGCAGGGCCTGGGGGACAACAAAGTGTCCCTGTCCCACAGGGATCCTGGGATGCATCAGGAAGAGCATTCCAACAGGTCAGGGAGTGATCCAGCCCCTCTGCCCAGCCCTGAGAGGCACCTCTGGGGTGCTGTGTCCAGCTCTGGGATCACTGGGACAGCAGGGACAGGGAGGGTGACAAAGATGAGGAAGGGCCTGGAGCATCTCCCTGATGAGGAAAGGCTGAGGGTGCTGGGTCTGTTCAGCCTCGGGAAGGGACAGATGAGAGGGGATCTCATCCCTGTGTCTAAATATCCAAGGGGGAATGGCCGAGGCTGGATCCAGGCTCTGCCCCATGGGCCCAGCCAAGGGACGAGAGGAACGAGCAGGAGCTGATGCCTGGGGAGCTCTACAGGAACATGAAGAACATTTTTCCTGTGATTGCCCAAAGAGGCATCGGAGTCTCTCCCTCACTGGGGATATTCCAGAGCCGTGTGGACACAATCCATGAGCTGTGGGATGGCCTGGCTGGAGCAGGGATTTGGTCCCTTAACCTGTCCCAGCCCGTGACTCGGGCAATAACCCTATGGCCAAAGCCTACAGTGTTCCAAACCCCGCCCGGACCCCGCCGCCGGCAGACATGAAGCCCCGAGGGACCCCCGACTCACGTTCTCGGTGGAGAGCTTGATGCAGGTGCTGTAATGCTCCGAGATCTGCGCGTGGCTCCATTGGGGCAGCGGGGGCTGCCAGCTCTCGAACCTGCGGGACACAGCGGTGGCGGTGACCGCGCTCTCCCCTCAGCCCGGGCCCCGCGCACCGACCCTACCTGGCCACGGGGGAGCCGAGGCCCTGCAGCGACGAGTCCACAGCCCTGGAGCGGCGGCGCTGGCGCCTTTCGCGCTCATCGTCGTTGCCGGAGCACTCTGCGAGCACGGGGGTGCCGGGGTTGCCGAGGGCCCGCGGTGCCGGGGAGGCGACAAGAGCAGCGGCGACGCGGGGACTGCGGCCGCTCATGGCTGCGGCACCCGCCGCGCTGAGGGGAGCCCTGCCCTCGCTGCGGCCACGCCCACCCCGCGCCTTATGACCAATCACCGCGCGCTGCTCCCGCCCGGCAGCCAATCAGCGCGCGGCGCGCCCGCCCCCAAGGCGGGTTTGAATGGCGGCGCGCGCTCAGGGGGTCCGCGCGTGCGCGTGGAGTAACGGTCGTGGCGGGGGGGGGGGGGGAGGGGCTGCGCTGTGAGGGACCCCCGGGATGAGGGGACCCCGCCATTCCCCCCCATTTCCCGGCCGGGGTTGGGATCGGAGCGCTGTCAGCTGCCCCCGGTGCTGCCCCGGCACCCCCCGCACCGGAGGAGGAGGAGCCGCCCGAGCAGCGCCGCTTATCCCGGGATCCCGGAACCGCTGAGGTGGGAATCTTCGGGATCACCGCACCCGAGCTGTGCGCGATCCCCACCTCGTCCCCAGCCCAGAGCACCCAGTGCCCTGTCCGGGCCTTCACTGGACACCTCCAGGGGTGGGGGCTCCAAACCTCCCTGGGCAGTTCCAATGCTGGAGCCCCCCTTTCCTTGCGGAAATTGTTGCTGATGTCCCCCCAGCCCACCCTGAGGCCGTTCCCTCTCCTCCTGTCCCTGTTCCCTGGAGAGAGCCCGACCCCCCGGCTGTCCCCTCCTGTCAGGGAGTTGTGCAAGCCACAAGGTCCCCCCTGATCCCCTTTGCTCCAGGCTGAGCCCCCACTCCCTCAGCTCCCCTGGTGCTCCGACCCTTCCCAGCTCGTTTCTCTGGACACGCTCCAGCCCTCAGAGGGTTCCACCATCCCTGGCACTTCCATGCCACCCCCTCCTTCCTCGCCAGGAACCTCCGTTGGCTTCTCCTTGTCCTCCAGTGTTACCCTCTATGTGGAAATGTCCCCAGGACACTGCCTGCTCCCTCAAGTTGCTCTGTGGCACCTCAGGTGCCTTCTGGCCCGACCCTGTGCCCGTTCTGGTGTTCCCTGTGTCCCTCCAGCTGTGTCCCCATATTCCCTGTGACACTCCACGTGTGTCCCCATATTTCCCATGTCCCTCCAGGAGTGCCCACATATTCCCTGTGTCCCTCCAGCTGTGTCCCCATATTCCCTGTGACACTCCACGTGTGTCCCCATATTTCCCATGTCCCTCCAGGGTGCCCACATATTCCCTATGACACTCCAGCTGTGTCCCCATATTCCCCATGCCCTCCAGGTGTGTCCCCATATTCCCTGTGACACTCCAGGTGTGTCCCCATATTCCCTGTGACACTCCAGGTGTGTCCCATATTCCCGTGTCCCTCCAGCTGTGTCCCCATATTCCTCCAGGTGTCCCACCGTCCTCCAGGTGTGTCCCCATATTCCTCGTGTCACTCCAGGTGTGTCCCATATTCCCTGTGTCCCTCCAGCTGTGTCCCCATATTCCCCATGTCCCTCCAGGTGTGTCCCCATATTCCCTGTGCCCCTCCAGATGTGTTCCCACATTCCCTGTACCCTTCCAGCTGTGTCCCCATATTTCCCATGTCCCTCCAGGTGTGCCCACATATTCCCTATGACACTCCAGCTGTGTCCCCATATTCCCATAACCTTTCAGGAGTGTCCCCTTATTCCCTGTGACACTCCAGCTGTGTCCCCATATTCTCTGTGACACTCCAGATGTGTCCCCATATTCCCTGCATCCCTCCAGGTGTATTCCCATATTCCCGTAACTCTCCAGGTGTGTTCTGGGGTTGTATCTGCAGGTCCGGGTCAATCCCTCCTCATTTGGGGCAGTTTTGAGACAATCAGGGTCAGTTTTGGGTGTTATAAACACATATTATAGTGTTGGCTTTTGCAAATATTAAGATGAATGCTATGTGTGTGTTAAACACATATTGTAGTGTTAGTTCTCGCAGAGATTAAAGGTAGATACTATGTGTTGTGCAATGATTAATTTGTCTTATTTGTAGAAAAAGTTTAGTTATGCAGACAAGTTGTGAAAATTATCACCATTTTTCTTTTGTAACTCAGATATAGAATATTTGTGGTTAAACCGAAATATTATGATTTGTGACTTAAACATTTCCATAAATGATATTTTTAATATTATAGCGAAACTATACAAAAGCTGCAAAGAAAGTCACCAAAAAAACCCTGAATTGGGCCCTGATGGCTTCTTAAAGATAAGAAGCAGCTCAGATCTGGGGAAAAGAATGCATACATTCACAAAGATGCTTAACACCTTCGGGGTGGGGAGGCCATCACCCCTGGGCTATCAACTGCCAGGTCAGCACAGACTCTGACAGCCAACGGGTGGGGGTGGAAGGAACAGAGGCTTTGGGAAAAATATCTGATCATAAGAACTTGTAAAAACATCCATCGTTTGTGGCACAGAGCACCAACCTTCGGATGGATTTATCTGCACGGAAAGCTCAGGGGTGTTGGGACCCCTGTTATAAATACTTCTCTATCGACAAGAACCATCTGCTGAAGTTGTGAAATAGGGATCACACAACCATGACCCCAGGAGCATAAAACAAGAAGACAGGTTTAAATATGCATAAATGTCTATGAATAGGGATTAGGCTGATGTAACACAGAATGTATTTAAAGAGGTTTCTATCCATACCCGGTGTGCCTCTGGCAGATTGCCAAGCACCCGACATCGTCTCCTTTTGCTTTTATGTACCTATTGTTTTTATTAAACCTTTTAAATTTACCAGGAGAGTGAACCTCGTTTTTCACATGGGGCAATCCCTCCTCATTTGGAGCAGTTTTGTGTCAATCCCTCCTCATTTGGACCCATTTTTGGTCAATCCCTCCTCATTTGGGGCAGTTTTGTGTCGATCCCTCCTCATTTGGGGCAGTTTTGTGTCGATCCCTCCCATTTGGGGCAGTTTTGTGTCGATCCCTCCTCATTTGGGGCAGTTTTGTGTCAATCCCTCCTCATTTGGACCCATTTTGTGTCAATCCCTCCTCATTTGGGGCAGTTTTGTGTCAATCCCTCCTCATTTGGGGCAGTTTTGTGTCAATCCCTGCTCAATTGGAGCAGTTTTGTGTAATCCCTCCTCATTTGGGGCAGTTTTGTGTCAATCCCCCTCATCTGGGGCATTTTTGGGTCAATCCCACCTAACTTGGGGCAGTTTTGTGTCAATCAGGGACAGTTTTGGGTCCATCCCTCCTCATTTGGGGCAGTTTTAGGGCAATCAGGGACAGTTTTGTGTCAATCCTGGCTCCCCAACCAGCAGAGGTCACCTCGCAAAGGTGTTATCGCCCGCTTTTTAGGTGGAAACGACAGCCAGTGTGAATCATCAGCTGTGTGCTCTAAGGAAGTCAGTGGGTTTTAGGGGAGCCAAGGAAAGTGCTGAGGATAGACTTAGGTGGCCTATGGGGGAGGGAGGCCATTCCCTTCCTGTGACGAGGCAGTGAGGGTCCAGAGGAGACTTGCCCATCCCTGGACAGTGTCAGGCCAGGCGTGAGCAGCCTGGGAATCAATGATGGGACGACGGGCCCGACTGCGACTGGGTACTGAAGATCCACTCTCACCAGAAATTTTCCGATTCCCTCTGGTTGGATGGGAGCTGGTCGTCTGAGGTACTCGTCCACCCTGATTCCCTGATCCCGGGTCTGGAGCCACTTCTCCCGGACACCAGCACTGTCTCTGGACACCGTCTGAAGGGTTGTTCCAAGTCAGATGGATCCTTCCAGATCTCCATCCCCATTATGAGCCTCCCACCTCGCACTCACTGAAGATTGTGGGGGATTTGTCCTGATCGCCTTTGGCCCCTCCCACCAAGAAATTCCCCAATTCTGTCTGGCGCACTCCTGGACACTCAGGTGTGGGATTGTGGGATTGTCCCTGGATGAACTCTGAGGTCCTCCCGCCACCCAGAATCCCATTCCCTCTTGGACCTGGACTGCTGGCAATTTGCGTTGGGCATTCGTGCCTGATGGGCTCTGAGGCCTCCTCACCTCAGAAATTCCCATTATCCCTCTACTCTGCACACCCTCGCCTGGACATTTCCTTCTGGCATGTGGGAATTTGCCTCTGGGTGATGAGTTATGGAGTCCCATCCAACCAGAATTCCCCTTTCCCTCCTCTGAAGCACTGCCCCAGACATTCACTCCTGGCCATTGTGGATTTGAGTCCCTGGGTGTTTTTTGAGGTCCTTCCCACCCTACAATGTCGCACTCCTCCCTCTGGAACCCGTCACAGACCTCCCCACGCCGGTCGGGCCGGAAGCGCCAGTTGCTGTGGGGTGCCCACAGGCATGAGTGTGCGGGGGCTGAAGTAGAATATTTCCCCGGGGTTACAGGAGCAGCGTGCAGCAACATCGGTCCCAATGTCTCCTGCAGCACCAGAGGAGCCCGTCTCATGTCCTGGGGACATAAAGGAACGGGAGCTGCTCAGTCGGCCATTCCAGGGAAATTGATTATCCCGGGCAATCCAGCCTCCTGGGGATTTGCACGAGTGTGCACTAGCGACCCGCAGTTTCTCAGCCAGAATTCTCTGTTCAAGAAGTTCGCCTTGGGAAGCAGAGATATCCCAGGAAAACCCCTGGATGAGCCCATGTGAAGCAGGAACAGGAAATTCACCGCACAGAGACAATGTCGAATAAAATGGGAAGCTGTGGGTTGCCGATCTCCACCCTCTACTGGCGCGGCTGAAGGTGTGAGCTGTCTGTGATTCCCGCCATCTATCTCCGCTCCAGGTGCTCCGGGGGTGAATCGGCTGGATTGGGGATTCTGGAAATGGACAATCAGTGCTGGAATAGCACAGGACCATGCAGCTGTCCTCGCTGTCACTGACGTTGGGGCAGTCTATCCTGTCAGCATCCCGCTACTCCGGTGAGTGAACCTGTCCTCCTCGAGCCACCTAGACATGCCGCGGCGAATGTCACTGGGCTTCGATGACGCCCCCGATTGCGGAACAACGGGCCACATCGAGGTCGATCGCGACAGGGAATGGGGGACACTGGGAGCTTGAACGACCCCAAAGAGGGAAGGGATGGACGGGATGGATGGGATGGACGGGATGGATGGGATATTGGGAATACAGTTCCTCCCTGGGATGTAATTCCAGAGGAGCCGTGGCTGCCCCTGGAACCTGGAAGCTGGGCAGTGGAGCATTCTGGGCTAAGGGAGGGTCCCTGCCCAGGCCAGATGTGGAAATGAAATCATCTTTAGGGTCCCTCAAACCTCAGCCAGCCTGGGATCCTACAGGAAAGTGCAGGATCCCAGTGTCCAGTGTAGGCACAGAGCACTGCTCAGGAAATACAGACTGGCCCAGGAATCTAAACCTGGCTCAGAATTCAAAAATTCCAACAGGACTAGGATACCAAATTTGCTAAGGAATCCCTAAAATCTGGCTCAGGAACCCAATCCAGCGCAAGCCACAACAAATCCGGCCCAGGATTCCCAATCGGACCATAGATCCCTGCCCAGGCTATTACGCTAGCCCTACTACCGTGGGTCTCCTGGTCCAGTGGGTGAACTGAATCCGCCAGGGAGAAGCAGATATCCGGCGGCGCTCGGCACGGGCACGGGCACAGGGCTGAGCAGCATGGGAACAGGGCGGGTATGGGTCGGTCAGTGGACAGGGTGGGTATGGGGTACAGCAAATGGACAGGCAGGTATGAGGTCAGCAATGGCACAGGGAGGGTATGGGTCAGCAATGGGAACAGTGGAGGGTATGGGTACATCAATGGGAAAGGGCAGGTATGGGATCAGCAATGGACAGGGCAGGTATGGGATCAGCAATGGACAGGGAGGGCTATGGGTCAGCAATGGCACAGGGAGGTATAGGGTCAGTCAATGGGAAAGCACAGGGTATGGGATCAGCAATGGGACAGGGCAGGTATGAGGCAGCAATGGGACAGGGCAGGATGGGTAGGGTCAGCAATGGGACAGGGCGGGTATGGTCAGGGTGGATGTGGGGTCAGCAATGGGACAGGAGTGGGGTGTGGGGTCAGGTCAATGGGAACGGGGCAGGTATGGGGTCAGCAAATGCGAGCGGGTCAATCAATGGATCACACACCAGGGTTGGGATCCCACACATGGAGGCTCAGCCAGGAAAATAAGAGGCGATTTCAATAACCCTGGGAATGGGGAGCAGCAAAGTTTGGGGCTGTGTGCAGGGTCAGGCTTACTCACTGGAGGGCAGCGAATCCACAATCCTGAAATGATCCAACCCTGCACTCAAGCCCAAACCTGCACCGAGCCCAAGCCTGCACCAATCATCCAAATCCTGCCACCAATCCTGAACCTGCCCCAATCCTGAACCCCGCCCGATCCCAAACCCCTGCACCACAATCCCGAACCCCACTCCAAATCATCCCAAACCCTGCCACACCCATCCCAAACTCCCAGTCCAACTATCCCGAACCTGCACCCAGACTGCCAACCATCCGAGTCCTGCACCAAGTTGCAAGTCCTGTCCCAATCATCCCAAATCCTGCACCACTCCCAAATCCCAATCACAACCACAACCCTGCCCAGCTGGCACTGCATCCTCGCAGTTTGGGGGCCAGGGAGAGACCCCAAACCCGAGAACTCCCGCTTTTCCAGCAGCCTGAGCAGGATCGGAGCCCTGGTGCCCAAAGGAACACAAAACCAGGAAAACACATGAATGAGCTGACGAGAACAGGAAAAGACAGAAAATGGATTAAAAAGGCTGAATTCACCTTTCAGAATCTGCCACTCTGACAGGATCCGAGCTGGCAGGGTCAGGGACTCATGAGGAGGGGCAGGGGGACGATCTTGGCCGGAACAGGAGGCGGCTCTGAAGCTCTGGGTGTCAGCCCCTGTAGGAAAATGCCTCACTGCTGCACTTGTCAAAGGAGGACGGGCTGCTCTTGGAACATGGAGCATCCACCTGTGGCATGAGGATGGGCAGGAAGGGTTTGGGGGTTCTTGGAAACTCAGATCCCAGGGAAAAGGACGCACAGTCTCCCTGGATCCCGGGAGTGCACCCAGACCATGCTGGACTGTGGGAGGTGTGGTATCTGATGGGATTATAGGTCCCTCTATATCGCGAGGCATTCCAGGATTCCAGAGAGCTGGTTTGGAAGGATATTTGGCTGGATGTTGGGCAGGAATTCTTCTTCTTGCCCCTGGATCCCTGGAGAGTCCCACGCCGACTGGGCATGTGGGAAGTGTTGGGATGAGAGGGATTTTAAAGTCCCTCTCAACCGACGAGGCATTCTAGGAGTTGTTTGGAAGGATATTTGGCTGGATGTTGGGCAGGAATTCTCCTCTCATCCCTGATCCCTGGAGATGCTCCAGGCAAACTGGACAGCATGAGATAGAGGGAGGTGTCTCTGCCATGGAAATGATGCGATTGGCATTTAAGGTCCCTCCCAACCAAACCAGTCTGGGATTCCAACCGAAGGCATCACAGGATTCCAGGAGCTGGTTTGGGATGGATGTTGGGCAGGAATTTGTTCCTCTCCCACCCTGGATCCCTGGGAGTGTCCTGGGAGCAGCCTGGGATAGCAGGAGTGTCCTTGGATGGATTTTGGGGTCCCTTCCAGCCCAAACCATTTCAGATCCTTTTCCAGCTCAGGAAGAGCTGAATTCCAGGGTTTTGGCAGGGGAATGGAGAAGCAGGAAAAGGAGGATGAAGGGATGATGAGAGAACAAGCCCACTCACACTGCGGCCGGTCTCAGACACATTGATGTTGTTGAGGTTCTTCTGATGGTTTGAAGGTCGGTTCTTCTGGCTGCACTTTCTGGTGGCTGCAGGGGCTGGGCTGGATCTGGAAAGGGAAAAGGACAAATTTTGCACTTAAAAGTGCTGAAATCCAAAAGGAGAATGGAAACAGGAATTTGTAAACAAACTCACAGTGGGCATGGAATTGCTCAGGTGGATCTGCTGGAATGAGCAACTGTTCCATTGGCTGGAGGCTGCTTGCTTTTAATTGACTCTGCTTGGCCCCAAGAGTGACCTGCATTTGGCCAACTAATCCACGGCCACGAGTGACCCTAAATGGTCCCAAACTGACCTATTTGGCAACCAACTGACCCTTTTGACCATAAACTGCCCTATTTGCCCAAAGTTATCCACATTTGGCCCCGAACTGACCCTATTTTGCCCAAACGCCCTAACTTGGCCCAAGTGGACCCAACTTGGCCACAAAGTGGACACTATCTGATCCCAAACTAATCCCAAATTGAATCTGAAATCCCTGAGCACAGATAAGATTCCTTCTCCACCCTCTCTGCCCAGCATTCCAGCAGAATCAATTTGGGACCTCTCAGCCCTCAGAAAATTCCTCAATTAATTCCAAACCTCTTTAAAACTCTCGTTCACGGGTAAGAAAACAGGTAGATTTCCCACCTTTGGGAGAAAAGAGAATTGCTCACCTTCCTCGGGGCTCTCCAGGTCCTTGGGAGAGGCTGAGTCCTTGCCAAGGCCCCCCAGGACCCTGTAGGTGTCGGTGTGGACAGAATCCAACGGACAGCGTAGATCTTGGCACTGGCATCCAGAGTCCCAGCTGCCACCTGCAGAAAACAGGAAATTCTCAGTGGAAAGGAGAAGCACTCACCTGGAAAGCCAGATCTGAAGTTCTGAGCTCCTAAAAACCTCACCTGGAAGAGCCGATTGCAGTTCTAAACAGCCTCACCTGGAAGAGCAGATCTAAGTCCTGATTTCTAAAATCCCTTGGAAGAGCAGACCTGAATTGAAAAAACTCACCTGGAGAGCACTGATATCTGCAGTTCTAAAAACCTCAAGTTGGAAGAGCCCAATTCTCGACTCCTGAATTCTAAAGCCTCACCTGGAAGAGCCCAAGTCTGACTCCTGAGTTCTCTGCATCCCAAGGAAAGCCAAAAGGCAACAGGGGAAAGGATTTGTTCTACTGGAGGCTGTGGCCCCCCAGGGGTTTTCCCCACAGTTGTTGTTTTGAGTTTTTGGGATCACACCTAAAACTCCTTGGGAATTGCTGAGTTTGACAATGGGGAAAAGCAGAATCAGTTTGATCTGCAAAGAGCCACCTCTGCTTCCTTAGGTCACCCCTCGGGATATTCCTTGCCAATTTGAAGAGGTGAGGGAACAGATCCAAATTCCACACCTTTTCCGCAGACCTGCGGAAGGTGAACCCGTGCCTTTTCATCCTCCAGCTCCACTGAGGTATGTCCTCTGGAGGCGCATCGCCCAAAGTGGCTCCAGGATCATCTCATCCGAGATCCCCTTCTCCTCCCAGCCATTCAGGGAATCTTTTCCTAGAAAATACCTTGATCCACCCTGGATAAAACCACCAGCACCACACAACTCCTTTCCTTTCCCAGCTTGTTCTGTCACAGGTTTTTACTCTCAGAAGCCTCCCAAGTCCTATTTTTACAGAAAATTCCCTTTTGAAGGGGTTACATCTGAAAAGAACTCAGCCTTCTAAAGGATTCAGTGCCTCCAATCCAACAAAAGCAGCTGTGCATCCCTCCCAGGGAGTTTTGAGTTAGCAGCCTGAGCAGCACTTGAGGTTCACATTAATTAAGCCTGGGGTTAATTGCCAGTGGAAATAAAGCAGCAGCAGGGACTCCTCTTACTGGAAGTTGGTCAGGTCTGAGTTCTCTGCTTAGGATCTGGTCATGTAACGTCAGGTGCAGCCCAAAGGCAGTTTTTGGTGGTGATTTTCTGCAATAAAGCACAGCTGAGGACCTCCCTGGCCAGGGAACACCCTGAGCCCGGGGATGCCAGCAGGACTGAGGGGCCACTGAACGTGTCACTGGGGGAGGGCGAGCACCAGCGGAGCTGGCCACGGCTTCCTCTGGGAAGCGGTTGGAAAGCGGCACAAAACTGTCTGAAATTCAACAGGGAACAGGCCAGAGCCTGCACGGGAGCACCTGGAGGGGGTGACCTCTGTGAGCGGGCCTGGGGGAAACAAAGTGTCCCTGTCCCACAGGGATCTCGGATGCATCAGGAAGAGCATTCCAACAGGTCAGGGAGTGATCCAGCCCTCTGCCCAGCCCTGAGAGCACCTCTGGGGTGCTGTGTCAGGCTCTGGGATCACTGGGACAGCAGGGACAGGGAGGGTGCAAAGAGTGAGGAAGGGCCTGGAGCATCTCCCTGATGAGGGGCTGAGGGTGCTGGGTCTGTTCAGCCTCGGAAGGGACAGATAGAAGGGGATCTCATCCCTTGGTCTAATATCCAAGGGGGAATGGCCGAGGCTGTGCCTCAGGCTCTGCCCATGGGCCCAGCCAGGACGAGGAAGAGAGACGTGATCTGGGGAGTATCTACAGAACATGAAGAAACATTTTTCTCTGTGATTGCCCAAAGAGGCATGGAGTCTCTCCTCACATGGGGATATTCAGAGCCGTGTGGACACTTAATCCATGAGCTGTGGGATGGGCCTGGCTGGAGCAGGGATTTGGTCCCTTAACCTGTCCCAGCCCGTGACTCGGGCAATAACCCTATGGCCAAAGCCTACAGTGTTCAAACCCCGCCGGACCCGCCGCCGGCAGACATGAAGCCCCGAGGGACCCCCGAGCTCAGCGTTCTCGTGGAGAGCTTGATGCAGGTGTCGGTAATGCTCCGAGATCTGCGCGTGGCTCCTTGGGGGCGCGGGGGCGCCAGCTCTCCGAACCTGCGGGACACAGCGGTGGCGGTGACCGCGCTCTCCCTCAGCCCCGGGCCCCGCGCACCGACCCTACCTGGCCACGGGGGAGCGAGCCTGCAGCGACGAGTCCACAGCCCTGGAGCGGCGGCGCTGGCGCCTTTCGCGCTCATCGTCGGTTGCCGGAGCACTCTGCGAGCACGGGGGTGCCGGGGTTGCCGAGGGCCCGCGGTGCCGGGGGAGGCGACAAGAGCAGCGGCGACGCGGGGACTGCGGCCGCTCATGCTGCGGCACCCGCCGCGCTGAGGGGAGCCCTGCCCTCGCTGCGGCCACGCACCCCGCGGCCTTATGACCAATCACCGCGCGCTGCTCCCGCCCGGCAGCCAATCAGCGCGCGGCGCGCCCGCCCCCAAGGCGGGTTTGAATGGCGCGCGCCGCTCAGGGGGTCCGCGGCGTGCGCGGTGGATAACGGTCGTGGCGGGGGGGGGGGGAGGGCTGCGCTGTGAGGGACCCCGCGGATGAGGGCCGTGGGGGACCCCGCCATTCCCCCCCATTTCCCGGCCCGGGGTTGGGATCGGGCGCTGTCAGCTGCCCGGTGCTGCCCGGCACCCCGCACCGGAGGAGGAGAAGCCGCCCGAGCAGCGCCGTTATCCCGGGATCCCGGAACCGCTGAGGTGGGAATCTTCGGGATCACCGCACCCGAGCTGTGCGCGATCCCACCTCGTCCCACGAGCCCAGAGCACCCAGTGCCCTGTCCGGGCCTTCACTGGACACCTCCAGGGGTGGGGGATCCCAAACCTCCCTGGGCAGTTCATGCTGGAGCCCCCCTTTCCTTGCGGAAATTGTTGCTGATGTCCAGCCCACCGAGGCCGTTCCTCTCCCTCCTGTCCCTGTTCCCTGGAGCAGAGCCCGGACCCCCCCGGCTGTCCCTCCTGTCAGGGAGTGTGTGCAGAGCCACAAGGTCCCCCCTGATCCCCTTCTCCAGGCTGAGCCCTTTCCATCTCCTAAGCTCCCCGTGTGGCTCCAGACCTTCCCATCTCGGTTCCCTCTATGGACACGCTCCAGCCCTCAGGGTTCCACCATCCTGGCACTTCCATGCCACCCTCGCTTCCTCGCACGGAACCTCCTTGGCTCTCCTTTGCTCCAGTGTTACCCTCTATGTGGAAATGTCCCCAGGACACTGCCTGCTCCTCAATGGTTCTCGTGGCACCTCAGGTGCCTTCTGGCCCGACCCGTGCCGTGTCTGGTTTCCCCTGTGCCTCCATCAGCTGTGTCCCCATATTCCCTGTGACACCCCACGTGTGTCCCCATATCTCCATGTCCTCCAGGAGTGCCCACATATTCCCTGTGTCCCACGCTGTGGTCCATATTCCCTGTGACACTCCACGTGTGTCCCATTATTTCCCATGTCCCTCCAGGAGTGCCCACATATTCCTCTGACACTCCAGCTGGGGTCCCCATATTCCCCATGCCCTCCAGGTGTGTCCCCATTATTCCCTGTGACACTCCAGGTGTGTCCCCATATTCTGTGACACTCCGGGTGTGTCCACACTCCCCGTGTCCTCTCAACTGTGTCCCCATATTCCTCGTGCTCCTCCAGTGTGTCCCCACACTCCCATGTCCCTCAGTGTTCCCATATCCCTCGTGTCACTCCAGAGTGTGTTCCATAACTTCCCTGTGTCCCTCCAGCCTGTGTCCCCAATTCCCATTGTTTCTCCGCCCAGGTGTGTCCCCATATCCTGTGCCCCTCCAGAGTGTGTCCCACATTCCCTGTACCTCCAGCTGTGTCCCCATATTTCCCATGCCTCCTCCAGGTGTGCCCACATATTCCCTATGACCACTCCAGCTGTGTCCATCATTCCATAACCTTTAGGAGTGTCCCCTTATTCCTGGTGACATCCGCTGGTCCGCTATAATTTCCTGTGACACTCCAGATGTGTCCCCATATTCCCTGCATCCCTCCAGGTGTATTTCCATATTCCCGTAATCTCCAGGTGTGTTCTGGGTTGTATCTGCAGGTCCGTGTCAATCCCTCCTCATTTGGGCAGTGTTGTAGACAATCAGGGTCCAGTTTGTGGGTGTTAGATATAACCATCTATGTTTTGTGGCTTTTTGCAAATATTAAGATGAAGTGCTTAATGTGTAGTGTTAAACCACATATTTTGGGTAGTAGAATTAGTGTCCGCAGAGATTATAAGTAGAATACTATGTGTTGGGTGCATCTGAGGTGTAGAATAGAGTCCTATTAGCGCAGTGTGAGAAGAAAGTTGTACGCGGCAGTAGTACTGGACAGGAACGAGATGGCGCGTGTAAGAATTGTCGAAGCACACACACTTTTTTTTAGTAACTTCAGATATAGAAAGAAGTAGGTCTGTGTGTTAAAACCGGAGAATGCAACTTATAGTATAGGTATCTAAGACATGTGAGTGTCATAAATGCAGTACTATTTTTAATATTATAGCGAACTATACAAAAGCTCAGAAGTACTAAAACGCGTGGCGGCGCTCAAAAAGGAACCCCTGATTAGGCATGATGGCGTTGTCTAAGAGTGAAGAATGGCAGCTACCGAATCTGGGAAAGAATGCGAGGCAGTATCCAAAGAGGTCTTGTTGGTACCGCTTCGCGGGTGGGAGGGCCATCACCCGCTGGGATACTACAGCTGCCACGGGTCAGCACAAGTGAGTGGCGGGGGCTGAAAGTCAACCGAGGGTGGGGTAGGATCGACAGAGGCTGTGGGAATAATGATCACTGACAGAGAGCGGACGGCTGTGCAAAATACATCGCATCGTTTGTGTGCACAGACGACCAAACGCTTCGGGATGGTTTATCTTGCACGGGAAAGCCTCAAGGGGTGTTGGGACCCCTGTATATAAATCACCTTCTAATCCGACAAGGAACATCTGCTGAAGTTGTGAAGAATAGGGACACACACAACATGAGCCAGGAGCCATAAACATGAAGCGACAGGTTTGAAATATCATAATGCTCTAATGAATAGGGATTCAAGGCATGACTAGTGCGACAGGAATCGTATATATAAAGAGGTTTCTCATCCT
>VKON01000565.1:0-50790 GCA_009741485.1 Malurus cyaneus samueli | reverse complement strand
TGGGTCCATCCCCTCCATCAATTGGGGCGTTGCTTTAGGGCATCAGGTGAAGTTTGTGATCAATTCTCTCCCGATTCTGGGGCAGTTTTGTGTTCAATCCCTCACCGATCTTGGGGCTAGTTTTGTCGTCAATCCCTCCTCATTTGGGGCATTTTGGGTCAATCCCTCCTCATTTTTGGACCTCATTTTGCGTCTCGTCAATTCCCTCCTTCATTTGGGACCCATTTTGGGTCAATCCCTCCTCATTGGGAGTGCCATGTTTGTGTGTCAATCCCTCCTCATTTGGGCCAGTTTTGTGTCAATCCCTCCTCATTTTGACCTCATTTTGTGTCATCCCTCCTCATTTGGGGCAGTTTTCTGTCAATCCACCTCATTTGGCCCATTTTGTGTCAATCCCTCAATGAATTGTGTCACACTCTCTTGGGCAGTTTTGTGTCAATCCTCCTCATTTGGGGCCAGCATATCCCGTGTTTTTCCCGGCTGAGCCGCTGGATGGAGCAGCAGGAGAAGGCGCGGATCGATCTCCGCAGGAGCAGCGCTCGGAGCGATTCCCGCTGATCCGCCCGTGCCGGGGTTTCCTCTCCCTCCCGGGCAGCCGCGGGATCGTGGAATCGCAGAATCGCAGATCACGGAGCTTGCTGAGGTTGGAAAACACCTCGAGGATCATCAGCACAAACTCCAGCACGGGACGGAGGCTGCGGGATCTCCAGGGATGAAAGCTCCGGCTTTAGGGAATGGTGGGTTCCCCATCCAGGATGCTCCTAGTATGATCTGCTTACTATCCATACCCGGTGTGCCTCTGGCAGATTGCCAAGCACCCGACATCGTCTCCTTTTTCTTTTATGTACCTATTGTCACTTATTTAAACCTTTTAAATTTTACCAGGAGAGTGAACCTCGTTTTTCACATGGGCAATCCCTCCTCATTTGGAGCAGTTTTGTGTCAATCCCTCCTCATTTGGACCCATTTTTGGTCAATCCCTCCTCATTTGGGCAGTTTTGTGTCATCCCTCCTCATTTGGGGCAGTTTTGTGTCGATCCCTCCTCATTTGGGGCAGTTTTGTGTCGATCCCTCCTCATTTGGGGCAGTTTTGTGTCGATCCCTCCTCATTTGGACCCATTTTGTGTCAATCCCTCCTCATTTGGGGCAGTTTTGTGTCAATCCCTCCTCATTTGGGGCAGTTTTGTGTCAATCCCTCCTCATTTGGAGCAGTTTTGTGTTAATCCCTCCTCATTTGGGGCAGTTTTGTGTCAATCCCACCTCATCTGGGCATTTGGTCAATCCCACCTAACTTGGGGCAGTTTTGTGTCAATCAGGGACAGTTTTGGGTCCATCCCTCCTCATTTGGGGCAGTTTTAGGGCAATCAGGGACAGTTTTGTGTCAATCCCTCCCGATTTGGGGCAGTTTTGTGTCAATCCCTCATCATCTGGGGCAGTTTTGTGTCAATCCCTCCTCATTTGGGGCAGTTTTGGGTCAATCCCTCCTCATTTGGACCCATTTTGGGTCAATCCCTCCTCATTTGGACCATTTTTGGTCAATCCCTCCTCATTTGGGCAGTTTGTGTCAATCCCTCCTCATTTGGGGCAGTTTTGTGTCAATCCCTCCTCATTTGGACCCATTTTGGGTCAATCCCTCCTCATTTGGGGCAGTTTTGTGTCAATCCCTCCTCATTTGGGGCAGTTTTCTGTCAATCCCTCCTCATTTGGACCCATTTTGTGTCAATCCCTCCTCATTTGGGGCAGTTTTGTGTCAATCCCTCCTCATTTGGGGCCAGCATTCCCGTGTTTTTCCCGGCTGAGCCGCTGGATGGAGCAGCAGGAGAAGGCGCGGATCGATCTCCGCAGGAGCAGCGCTCGGAGCGATTCCCCGCTGATCCGCCCGTGCCGGGGTTTCCGCTCCCTCCCGGAGCAGCCGCGGGATCGTGGAATCGCAGAATCGCAGGATCACGGAGCTGCTGAGGTTGGAAAACACCTCGAGGATCATCAGGTCCAAACTCCAGCACGGGACGGAGCTGCGGGATCTCCCAGGGGATGAAAGCTCCGGCTTTAGGGAATGGTGGGTTCCCCATCCAGGATGCTCCGGGATGATCCTGTTAGGAAAATTAATTTATAACTATTAGAGATTTATGTCTAAAAAGGAGACAGAGGAGTCTCACAATTTTATTTATGAATAAAGGGAGAGGTCATGGGCATTTTTCATGGGGTCTCTCAAATTTATAGAGGACGCAGCCTCTTTTATTTTAATTTTTTGGCTGTAGTTCCCTCTCTCTTTCCCCATTGGCTGAGGTACTTGAGAGGTACAGGCTCGAAATGCCTGATGAAACCCCCTCTTCTATCATATATTGCACCCTTTCAATATACATTTTTGTGTTTCTGCTTTTGTAGTCTATTAACATAGTCTGGGATAGTTAATTAGTGGAATTTTTATAGAAATTTTTCTTATTGTTTCCTTCTATCTCCCAGTATCAGCTTTATCTTACTCTTGGAATCAGTCTGTTTGTAAAGACATTACCTTCTCTTTCCTTTCAATCCCAAAAAACGCCACAGCCTGGGAGTGAAGGACCCCTCGGTGTCCCCAGGGTGGGATGTGAGTTTGGATTTTAATAGAACCTGTCCCGAACACAAGCATCCATCAGCCAGGACAAAACAAGGAAAATCCTATTTTTTCCTAATAAATCAGTGCATTTAAAGGTGGTCGTTACCCCTGAACCCCACTTTTATTTTGGCTCCAAAGCTGAGCTCGAGTCCCGCGGCTCCCCCCGCCAGGAGGGAGCTGGAACTCTTCCCCCAGCGCCGGGATCGCAGCGCTGCCTCCATCCAAACCCCAAAAATGGCAAAGGAATCAACTCTTGGAGCCGGGAGTCTGCTCGGAACTGCAACTTGAGCACCCGGGAGGCCCCGGACACCTCCCAGACCTCCAGGACCTGAAGCGATTTTTTTTCACTTTGAATTCCCAAAATCCTTGGGATGTTCTGAGGGATCCTCCTGGATGCAGAGAGAGGTTTCATTTGAATTCCTGAAATCCCTGGGATTTTGGGGTATTTCTGGATGCAGAGAGAGGTTTCCTTTGCATTCTCAGAATCCTGGGTTTTCTGAGGATCCTCCTGGATGCAGAGAGAGGTTTTCTTTGGTAACATTTAGGAAGGAGGAATTTGGGGTGGGAGCTGCCCCCAGCGCTGTCTGTGGTGCTGCCAGGCTGTTCGAGGGGATATTTGGGGTGCAGGGTGTGGCCCGAGCTGCAGGGGGGTGCAGGAGGGGTGGGAAAAGGGGAGAAAGTGGGAAATAGCTTTGTCTGGGCTGCAGGCAGGGATTGGGAGCCTTGTCTGGAATGGTTTGGAATGGCTGGGAATGGTCTGGAAATGCTTTGGGAATGGTCTGAGATGGTCAGGGAATGGCTGGTAATGGTCTGGGATAGTCTAGAATGGAGGAATGGTCTGGATAGTCTGGGAATGGTCTGGGATGGTCTGGACAGTCTGGGATGGTCAGGGAAATGGTTTGGGAATGGTCAGGAATGGTCAGGAATGGTCTGGAATCGTTTGGGATGGTCTCAATGGTCTGGGAATGGTCTGGATCCCACCTCTGGGACAAACTGCCCATCCCCTGCCCATCCCAGCCCTCCACAGTGTCACAGGACCTTCCCCCTCCCCGGGGCTGGAACAGATCCTGGAATGCTCAGCCCGAAGCCTCCCAGTGTCACCGGGACCTCTGGGACAGTTGGGGACCCTGCAGGGCTACTGGTGTCACCCCTGGGTGCTGCCCCACCCTCTGTGAATTCCCCGATTCCTTACGCTCGTTTATGAACCCGCAGGTCCTTTCCAACACCACCCAATAAAAGGCGATAAATCTCCGCTCTGCTGCGGCAGCGCGCGGGAAAAGGGCTTGGATTTGGGATTTCAGTGCTCCCCTGCCGTGCCCTCCCGCGCGGCGCGGGGCGCTTTGGAGCTGAGGCACGAGGGGGAGCGGGAAATGGGTTTGATCTCTGGGAGATTTTATCAGCAGCGGCTGTTCCCGAGCCGGGCCTGGCTGCCGCACAGCCCAGCTGCTCCCACCCAGCACGGATGGATTTTTTTCCTTTAGTGGGAAGGCTCTGGAAGAGGCCGGGCTGTGGAAGGACCTCGGGATGGCCCCAAACCCTTCTCTCTGCCCTTCATTCCCTGGAAACAGCTCCAATCCCTTCTTCATTCCCTGGAACGGCCCCAATCCCTCTCCTGCTCTCATTCCTGGGAATTCCCCAATCCTTCATTCCCAGGAACGCCCAGCCTTCTCTCTGCTCCTATCCCCATTAATTCCCCAGTCCCCTCCCTGCCCCTCAATCCCGGGAATTCCCATCCTTCTCCTTCCCTATTCCCTAACCCCATCCCTCTCCCTGCCCTCAAGGCGATTCCCCAATCCTCTCCCTCCCTATGAGACCTATTAGCATAAGAGGGATGAACCGATCCAACAGGAACCCAAATGCTGAGAACTGCACAGCGTTGAACCAATGGAATTCTATGGGTTTGGCTGGATAAAGTTTGGGGGAAATCTTGTAAAATCCGCGTGTCCTGGAGTGATTCTCTGCACAGCCGGGCTGTGTGTGGGTGAAATGATTCCCATGGCTCATCCTGGCCAGAAAATAAAGCAATGCCTTGACTGTCTAATATTAAAAATGTTCTTGGAGAGTTGTTGTTTTTCCCGCAGTTTTGGTGACAGGAGCGCTGGGAGCAGGATGGGATTTATTGGGATTTCCCGGGGGTCGAGTTCCGTGTAGGAAAAGGGAAGGAAAAGCGGGATCAGGGTGCTCCTTGTGGCCCATGGGAAGCTGATCCTGGGATGCTTTCCAGGATAAATCCCGGAACGGTTTGGTTGGGAGGGACTCAAAACCATCCAGGGCCACCCCTGCCATGTGGGGACATCTCCGCTGTCCCGGGGTGCTCTAAACCGTCCAGCCTGGCCTGGATCCACAGCTTCTCTGGGAATTCCATCCCAGCGCCTCAGCGAGGAATTTCTTCCTGAAAAAGCCCGGCTGTGAATCAGCGAGAGCTCAGATCCCTCCCCGATTCCTTCAATCCTTCCACAGCCGCTCCCCGCCCGTCCAATCACTCCAGCGAATATTTGATAATATTATTTAATTACTACTTAGGCCCATCAGCACGTCCTGTGGAAGCAATCCCCCCTCCGGAATGGGGAGAAGCAGAAAAGTGCGGGTTTGATCTGCGTCACCCCCTCGGGATCTTTCCCTTTTCCCGAATCATGAAATGGCGAAAAACACGAAATCCCAAGAATTATAAGCACTTTTTCAACCCCAGACCCTGCCGGGAAGGTGAAGAACCCCTCGGTTCTGGAATTCTGCATTCTGGAATTCCTTTGGAGCGGTTCCTCAGCCCCAGAAAGGCCAAACCCGATTTAATTCCTCATTTTCCGCTTCCCCCCATCCCGGATCAGTTCCCGATCGCTGCCGCGGGTCCTTAAACCTCCCATCAGCTCCTCTCGGCTCATTTAGCACAGCAATAAACGCTAAACGCTTGCCGGGGTGATTAACACTAATTACTGCTGTGAACAAGCGGGGCCGGGCCGGAATTCTCCACCGAGCCTCCAGGAACCCCAAATCCGCTGGAATCTGGCCCAAAATGGGGACTCCCGAAGGACACAAATCCACTTTCACCCGAATGTTTTCAGCTCCAATCGTTCCTCCCCGAGCTCTGATTTTGGGGGAAGCATCCGAGCGTTCGCGGGTGCCATGGAAACCCCTCGTTCCGCCCGGTGAGCGACGATTTCCATTTCGATTTCCATTTTCCACGGATGGTTTGGGCTCGGCATTAAGCAAACATTTATGGAAAACGCTGGAATCCGTCAATGTTAAATGGAGCTGAACCCACGCCTCCTCTGGAGCTGGAAATCAGCGGGATGGGGTCACTGAAATCCACAGAACGGCTCAAAAAGCACCAAAAATGAGAAGGTTTTGCTTTTTTGGGGTGGCCCACCGGGCAGCTCTTGATTTTGGGGGGTTTCTTGTGGAACTGGAGATGGAGGGATAACCCAAGGCCCGAGGAGTTTGGGGTTCCCTTTCCTGGCTGTGGCTGAGAAGGATTTTTATACCCAAAAAAGGCTCATCCTCGTCGCTTTTATGGGGTGGGGGTGGAAGCTCTGACCTTCTGGGAGAGGCGAGGGATGCTCCCAGTGAAGGAGAGGGCTTTTTGGGGATTTGAATCCCGCTGGGAAGCAAAAGTGAATGATTTAAATTGGATGATCCCAATTAAAAAAAAAAAAAAAGGAAAAAAAAAAAAAAACCCACTAGTTTTTTTTTTTGGATCTGAATTGTCCTGAGAACAAAAGATGACGCGATGTCCAGTAAACAACCCAGATTTTTTGTGATCTGAATCCACTGGGAAGCAAAGCTGATGGGATAATCCCAATAAAAAAAACAAACACTCTTTTTGGAATCTGAATTCTGCAGGAGAGCAGAAAGCTGGTAGGATTTTTTGTCCCCCAGATAATTTGGAGTCTCAAAAAAAGGGTCTCCCCCTTTCTCAGCTGCTCCGGGTGGGGCAGGATAACCGGGAGGGGCTGGAAAATCCCAGACTGCTTTGGGATTTGTTTTCCTGCTTTGGGATTTGTTCTCCTCCTTTGGGATTTGTTTTCCTGCGAGGAGCAGCCCCCGGATAACGGGGCCGCAGTAAACAAATCAACGTCTGCAGCTGAACCCAAAGCAAACGAGGCTCGAAGGAACTCGGGCAGCTTTTAGTGCCCCGATAAATCATTCCTGCCCTGGCAACGGTGTTGGGTTGTTCCCGGGAACCGGCGGTGCTGGAGAGGGCAGAAACGTTCCCGCGTGGAGCTGGAAATGAAGGGAATGTATCACCGGTGACAGGAATGTCACTGACAGCCACTCACCCGTCCATAAATCACCGCCAGCGCTCGGGGAAAGCTCGGATTTACAGAACCCGACATTCCAGGGGGGTTTCCAGAGGGGGATGCGTTCCTGAAATCCCTGGGATTTCTGGGGGTCCTGGATACACAGAGAGGTTTCCTTTGAATTCCTGAAATCCCTGAGATTTTGGGAATTCTGGATGCAGAGAGAGGTTTCCTTTGAATTCCTGAAATCCCTGGGATGTGTTTGAGGATCCTCCTGGATGCAGAGAGAGGTTTCATTTGAATTCCTGAATCCCTGGATTTGGGTCTTCTGGATGCAGGAGAGGTTTCCTTTGAATTCCTGAAATCCTGGGATTTCTGGGGTCTTCTCCTGGATGCAGAGAGAGGTTTCCCTTGAATTCCCAAAATCCCTGGGATGTGTTTGAGGATTCTCCTGGATGCAGAGAGAGGTTTCATTTGAATTCCTGAAATCCCTGGGATTTTGGGGAATTCTGAATGCAGACAGAGAGGTTTCCTTTGCATTCCCAAATCCTGGGAGGTGTTTGGGGATCCTCCTGGATGCAGAGAGAGGTTTCCTTTTCATTCCCAAAATCCCTGGGATTTCTGAGGATCCTCCTGGATGCAGAGAGAGGTTTTCTTTGGTAACATTTAGGAAGGAGGAATTTGGGGTGGGAGCTGCCCCCCAGCGCTGTCTGCGGTGCTGCCAGGGCTGTTAAGGGGATATTTGGGGTGCAGGGGTGGCCCCGAGCTGCAGGGGGGTGCAGGAGGGGTGGGAAAAGGGGAGAAAGTGGGAAATAGCTTTGTCTGGGCTGCAGGGAGAGATGGGGAGCCTTGTCTGGAATGGTTTGGAATGGCTGGGAATGGTCTGGAAATGCTTTGGGAATGGTCTGAGATGGTCAGGGAATGGCTGGTAATGGTCTGGGATAGTCTAGAATGGTCAGGGAATGGTCTGGGATAGTCTGGGAATGGTCTGGGATGGTCTGGGAATGTTTTGGGATGGTCTGGAACAGTCTGGGATGGTCAGGGAATGGCTGGGAGTGGTCTGGGATGGTCTGGGAATGGTTTGGGAATGGTCAGGGAATGGTCAGGAATGGTCTGGAATCGTTTGGGAATGGTCTCACATGGTCTGGGAATCCCACCTCTGGGACAAACTGCCCATCCCCTGCCCATGCCAGCCCCTCCACAGTGTCACAGGGACCTTCCCCCTCCCCGGGGCTGGAACAGATCCTGGAATGCTCAGCCCGAAGCCTCCCAGTGTCACCGGGACCTCTGGGGACAGTTGGGGACCCTGCAGGGGCTACTGGTGTCACCCCTGGGTGCTGCCCCCACCCTCTGTGAATTCCCACGTTCGTTTATGAACCCGCAGTTCCCTTTCCAACACCACCCCAATAAAAGGCGATATAATCCTGCTCTGCTGCGGCAGCGCCGGGAAAAGGGCTTGGATTTGGGATTTCAGTGCCTCCCCCCTCCCGGCCGCGGGGCCGCTTTGGAGCGGAGGCACGAGGGGGAGCGGGAAATGGGTTTGATCTCTGGGAGATTTTATCAGCAGCGGCTGTTCCCGAGCCGGGCCTGGCTGCCGCACAGCCCGAGCTGCTCCACCCAGCACGGATGGATTTTTTTCCTTTAGTGGGAAGGCTCTGGAAGAGGCCGGGCTGTGGAAGGACCTCGGATGGCCCCAACCCTTCTCCTCCCTTCATTCCTGGAAACAGCCCCAATCCCTTCTTCTTCCTGAGCCCCAATCCGTCTCCTGCGCCTATTCCCTGGGAATTCCCCATCCCTTCATTCCCAGGAATGGCCCCAACCTTCCTCTTCCTTATTCCCCATTAATCCCCCATGCCCTCTCCCTCCCCAATCCCCGGAATTCTCCCAATCCCTTCTCCTCCCTAATTAAGACTATTACATCAGAGAGCGTGAACCGATCCAACAGGAACCAAATGCTGAGAACTGCACAACGTTGAACCAATGGAATTCTATGGTTTTGCTGATAAAGTTTGGGGGAAATCTCTGTAAAACGCTGTGCTGTGTTCTGGATGTTTGTTCTGATTCCTGGCTCATCCTGGCCAGAAATAAAGCAATGCCTTGACTGTCCTAAATTAAAAATGTTCTTGAGAGTTTTTGTTTCCCGCAGTTTGGTGACAGGAGCGCTGGGAGCAGGATGGGATTTATTGGGATTTCCAGGGGTCGAGTTCCGTGTAGGAAAGGGAAGGAAAGCAGGATCAGGGTGCTCTTGTGGCCCATGGGAAGCTGATCCTGGATGCTTTCCAGGATAATCCGGAACGGTTGGGTTGGGGGGATCTCAAAACCATCCAGGGCCACCCCTGCATGTGGGGACATCTCCGTGTCCGGTGCTCCTACCCGTCCAGCCTGGCCTGGGTCCACAGCTTTTCTGGGAATTCCATCCCAGCGCCTCAGCGAGGAATTTCTTCCTGAAAAAGCCCGGCTGTGAATCAGCGAGAGCTCAGATCCCTCCCCGATTCCTTCAATCCTTCCCAGCCGCTCCCCGCCATCCAATCACTCCAGCGAATATTTAATAATATTATTTAATTACTACTTAGGCCCATCAGCACGTCCTGTGGAAGCAATCCCCCTCCGGAATGGGGAGAAGCAGAAAAGTGCGGGTTTGATCTGCGTCACCCCCTCGGGATCTTTCCCTTTTCCCGGAATTTTCGATGAAATGGGTTATGAAAAAAATCTTCTTTTCTTTCTCCGTCCTTTTTTTTTTTTTTTTTTTTTTTTTTTTTTTTTTTTCCCACTACCAAAACCCGTTTTTTTGGGATCTGAATCATGCCGGGAAGCGAAAGCTGAGAGGATGATCCCAATTAAAAAACCCAAACATTTCTTCTGGGATCTGAATCCCCTTGGGAAGCGAAAGCTGGCGGGATGATCCCAATAAAGAAAAGGGTTTTTTTGGGATCTGGATCCTGCTGGGAGGGGACCCAGCCCGGCGTTCCTGGCCAAGCTCGGCTGGGAGCAGCCTCGCGGGTCGATGTTTATTCCTCTCCCTTTTCCAGCAGAAAATCGCTCATGGAAAACAAACAAGCCGAGTTTACCGGGCCCGAGGGACGGAGCCGGCAGCGAGCGGAGCCTCAGGAACGCTGAGTTTGTTTAATTAAAAACTGGGATTGCGGCGATTCCCGCCTGCTCCGCCGCCGGCGGGAGGAGGGCTCGGAAAACCGCGGATCGCGCAGCCCCGGGGGAGCGCTGGGATTTGGGAATTCCAGCCCGGGAAGGGGAACCGAGACCCGGCAAGGAAGCGGCTCCGCGGGGCTCAAGAGCTGGAAGTGCCCGCGCAGGATGCGGGAGCCGGGAATCGCCCGGAGAACGGGGCGGCCCCACAAACCGGGAGCGATCCGAGCCTTTTCCATGGTTTGGGAATCAGTGATGCCCTTCCTGTGCAGGAACCGGGAATTGCACGGAAAATGGGGCGGCCCCAAGTCCTGCCCCAATTCCAGGAGGAATCCGATTCTTTTCCGTGGTTCGGGAATCAGCGATGCCCTTCCTGTGCAGGAAATGGGAATTACCCTGAGAATGGGGCGGCCCTGAGTCCTGCCCCAATTCCAAAAGGAATCTGAGCCTTTTCCATGGTTTGGGATTCAGTGACGCACTCCCAATCCTAGAACCGGGAATCGCCGGGAGAACGGGGTGGCCCCAAGTCCTGCCCGAGTTCCAGGAGGAGCTTTTTCCATGGCTCGGGAATCAGTGATGCCCTTCCAGTCCCTGAGCCAGGAATTGTGCAGAGAATGGATGGTCCCAAGTCCTGCCCCATTCCCATGAGGGATCCGATCCTTTTCCATGGTTCGGGAATCAGTGATGCCCCTGCTGTGCAGGAGCCGTGAATTGCCCGGAGAATGGAGCAGGCTGGAGTCCTGCCCCAATCCCAGGAGCGATCCCAGCTTTTCCCGTGGTTCGGGAATCAGTGACGCCCTCCCAGTCCCAGTTTTGAGCAGGAATTTTGGGGCTCGTCCCTTTTCCTGCTGCAGTGAAGTTTCAGAGCAAACCCCTCACACCCAGGATCTTCCAAGCTCATTTCCCATTTTTTTTTTTAGCGGAATTTTGGCTTTTCCACCTTTCACCACTTCACCCTCACCCAGCCTCCCTTCGTTAGGGGATAATTAGCGGTCATTGCCAATTAACCCTTGAGCCACCACCCCCCTCATTAAGGCATATAAGCGGTCATTACCAATTAACTCTCGAGCCGCCGCTCCCCTCATTAAGGGATAATGAGCGGTCATTACCAATTAACCTTTGAGCCGCCAGGCCCCTCGCTAATGGATAATGAGCGGTCATTACCAATTAACCCTTGAGCCGCCAGCCCTTCATTAAGGATAATGAGCGGTCATTACAAATTAACCCTTGAGCCGCCGCTCTCCTCATTAAGTGATAATGAAGAGGTCTCCACACGGGCTCACCAAAGAACATTTATCCACGAAAATCCACGGCGGAACAATTCGGACGAGCACACGCAGACACGGACGGAGGGGTTGGGTTTCCTCTCCTTTGGGACTTTCCCATGGGAAGAACTTCCCGGAAAACTCCTTCCGGCTGCCACCACCCCAAATCCCGAATTCCCGGCCCCTCGCTGGGGCCCAGTGGGGTCGGGAGCACCCCGGGACAGTGGGAGGGGTCCCTGCCCATGGCAAATCCCAGCCCTGGGGACACCCAGGGCCGCATCCCAAACCCCCGGGATTCCAGAGGGATCGGGGATGGGACAGGGATGCAGGAAAAGAGGAGGTTTAAGGTGAAGGAGGGAGGAGCTGGATGGGATTTGGGAAGGAATTCTTGGCTGGGAGGGGCTGGGATGGAATTCCCAGAGCAGCTGTGGCTGCCCCTGGATCCCTGGCAGTGCCCAAGGCCGGGCTGGAGCACCTGGGGACAGTGGAGGTGTCCCTGGATGGAATTTAAGGTCCTTCCCCCCCAAACCATTCCCTGTGTGCTCCCAGGTGGGCAGAGAGCAAAATTCCCATCTTTTGGGATGGCCTCGATCCTAAATCCTCATCCCTATCCCTGCCTCCATCAATAACTCAGCGCTGGAGGGTGAAAGGAACCTCCTGGATTTGGGGGATTGCACTGGAATCCCATTTGCAGAGAACATTTTGGGTTTTGATCCCATTCCCATCATCCCAAACCGGCCCCGCTGCCCTCACCCAGGTCACAGCTCGGGGAATTCTCCTCCTTTATTTCCAGAGCTCCTTTGCCCCAGGAGCTTTCCGGGCTGCCGAGTGTCCGCTCGGATCGCGGTCTGCGCTCGTTCCCCGGGGTTATCCTGATCCTCCCACTGAGATTTCCTCGGAGCAGCCTCCTGTCACTCCCTGCAGTCCGACCCCAATGACATGGCAGTCGGGAGGGCACTGTGGTTATTTATATCCCTACACACACAAATATTCATATTCCAAAATGGTCACGCGCCGAAGACCAAACTGGGAATGCATCTGACAATCAGCCTTCCTTCCCTATAAGCAAAACCACCAAATGGAATTGGGATGGATCCAGTGATCCTTCAACAACCCCAAACAGTCACTGATGGAATTGGGATGGATCCAATGATCCCTCAATAGCCCCAGTCACTGATGGAATTGGGATGGAATTCGTGGAACTGGTAATGGAAATGGGATGATCCATCATGGTCCAGGCACAGAGTTTGTCGATGCTGGAGCACCTCCCGAGGAGATCCCGTGATGCAGCAGCAGAATCCCACGATGGAATCCCCCTGGACATACTGCTGGATCCGCCTCTGCTGCACACAGTGGTGGGTGCTACCCGAGCAGGCGAGTGTTGCCAGGATAATCACCCCCCTGGACTTCTCGGGGATTCTCCTGCTTTCCCGGGACCCCAGGGAAAATGCTGGCAATTTGTCCTCACAGCGCGCCGCCAGCGAAGCAGCTGCCATGGAGCCATCCCAGAATAACCGAGGCCGTGGGCAGGAGGGGCCGGACGGGGCTCCCAGCACCTGTCCCTGGAGTTATTTAGGGCTGGAAAATCCATCCCGAGCTCCGTTGGCTCTGCTCAGAGAGCCCCCGAGTTCCTCCCAATCCCCAAATTCTTCGGGATTTGGCCCGAAAGCCAATTTGGGATTTGGCACCCCATTTGGGATTTGGCCATCCCAAAGCTCCAGGGATCAGCTTTCCCAGCTTTTTCCTGGCTGCCCTACCCCTGGAGTGTTTTCCTCTGAGATCAGCGGTTTGGAAAAGCCACCAAATGATCCATCCAAACCAGGCCGTAAAGGCCTACCGGGAGATCGGCGGATATAGCTTTCCCGAGCCTGGAGGGTCCCACCCCGAGGCGTATGGATGAGGTAAATGGGATACACCCCGTGTCAGAGAATGAAACCACCCCCCCTAGCCCCGACTCTGTTGGTGCATGGCTCCCACAACACGGAGGGGGATGAACGAGACACAAGGCAGTGGACGATGGAGCTGGCCATCTTAGGCCTTGCTTGGGCAGCTGACCTCCCCGGTGCTCTAGTGCCTCCCTGGCTCCAGGAGAATCCACAGAAAAAATCCCAAGCTTCAAATCCCACAGCCTCAATCCCATAGCCACAGTTCCACAGGAGAATTCCACAGAAAAATCCCGACAGCCACAATCCACAGCAATCACAACCTGATAGTGGGGACAGACACATGTGAAGGACAGTCATCGGATGGGACTGGCACAGACAACGGGCAGACACAAGAATGCAGGCAGTAAGAAGACAGGGGGTGAACTCTGTCTAACCTCCAAGGTCGTGGGAAAAAGTTGGGTACCCCAAGTGACCTGGAATGTCATGACCAAGCGGCACGTGACCAAGTGTCATAATTGCAGGCCGACGCCACGGGGCCACCCCCAAGAGCGTCATTCCATTCGGGAACACAGTGAGAACAACAGCATCCAGTATTTAATCATCTTAAAGGCTCATAAAAAGGAAAAGCGTGGCCACAACCCTCAGCAGTGATTCGAGCACCCTTCTCAACATGATCCCACAGCCTCAATCCCACAGCCACAATCCTATAGCCAGAATCCCACAGCCACAATCCCACAGGAGAATTCCGTAACAGAATTTCTTAACACAATCCCACAGCCTCAATCCCACAGCAACAGTTCCACAGCAGAATTCCAAAGAAAAATCCCACAGCCTCAATCACACAGCCACAGTCCCACAGCCACAATTCTGCAGCCTCAATCCTACAGCAGAATTCCACAGAAAAATCCCACAACCACAATCCCACAGCCTTAATCCCACACACAATCCCACAGGACAATCCCGCAGCCATGATCCCACAGCCTCAAAATCCCCACACCTTAATCCTACAACCAAATCCCACAGCAACAAATCCCACACTCAATCCAAGAGAATCCAACCCAACCAGAAAAACTCCCACACGCCACCGACTGAGTGGCAGTACCAGCCACAATCCCACAGTCCTCATCCTACAGCCTACCACACAGGAATCCACTGAAACATGAATTTGGAGAATTTGGACCTCAATAAAGAGAATGTTGGGATATTGGATTGAATAAATAGTGGATTGGGGGTATTTTCACTCAATAGTGAATTTCGGGATATTTGGACCCAATAAATAGTAAATTATGGCATATTTGGACTCGATAAAAAGTGAATTTTGAGATGTTTGGACTTAATGAATAGTGACTTTTTGAGATATTTAGACTCAATAAACAGTGAGTTTCAGGATATTTGGACTTGATAAACATGAATATTTCCACTCCATTAAACCCGTTCATTTTCCCATATTCCCCAGTAGATTCCTTCCTCTATCTCCTATTCCCTCATTTCCCACAATTTTTCCCCAGCATTGCCCCCTTCCATCAATTTCCCTCATCTGATATTGACAAATATCATTACTTAGTGGATGCCGGAGTGTCTTGCTGTTCTTCTTATATGTTTAAAATATCCTCCTTGTACGTAATCTATTAATCCCTTGATGAATTTCCATTATTTCCCCCCGGATTTCTCCCCCCTCTCCTAATCTCTGTAATTTCCGTTATTTCCCCAGGATTCTTCCGCCTTTCCCTCCATTTCCCCTTCATTTCCCCTTAATATCCCATTATTTTCCCCAGGATTTCCTCCCTCATTTCCCTTTCATTTCTGCGAAAATTTCCCCCAGGATTTTCCCCCCTCGTCCCTAATTTCCCTAATTCATTTTCGGAAATTCCCCTACGAGATATCTTGCCCTCTCCATCAATTCCATAATTCCTGTCTATTATCCCCAAGATTCTTCCCCCTTTCCCTACCATGTCCCCTCATAAACCATTTAAGTTTCCCCAGTAATTCCCCAGGATTCTTCCTCTTCCCTCCGATTTTCTTTAAGGTCCCGTTTTTCCCCAGATTTCCCCTCATTTCCCCTCATTTCCCCCCATTTCCCCACAGGTTTGGTCACCCTTTCCATCAATTTCCCCTTCATTTTCCCTTAATTTCCTGTTATGTTCCCCAGGATTTGTTGCCTCCTTCCATCAATTTCCCCTTCATTTCCCACATTTCCCCCAGCATTTCCCCGTTCCCACTCACGTTTTTCCGGACACGGCTCCTCCGGGCTCCGGCCACTCCACGAGGCACACGAGGCGTCCGGGCAACTCGGCCATGACCGAGAAGTAGCCCTGGGGAAAGGCCAGCAGGAAGGCCAGCAGCCAGATCACCGCGATCACCACCTTGGTGGCCGCGGCCGAGAGGCGCGGACGGAGCGGGTGGATGATGGCCATGTACCTGCGGGGTGGAAAAAAACAGGAATCAGGGCTGGAAAATCACAGTTTGGGAGATTTTATGGGGGAAAACGGGTCTAGGAACAGGAAAATCCCAGTTTGGGAGATTTTATGGGGAAAACGGCTCCAGCATCAGGAAAATCCCAATGTGGGAACTTTTTTTGGGAAAACAACTCCAGGAACAGGAAAATTCTGATTTGGGAATTTTTTTTGGAAAACAGCTCCAGGAACAGGAAAATCCTGATTTGGGAGCATTTTTTGGAAAAACATCCCCAGGAACAGCACCAGGAACTATCAGAGGTTGAATTTTCCATCCGGCAGGGCCCGCTTTGTTGTTTCCCCCCTCCCCAAATCCCTTCCCTGGGTTAATCCCAGTTCCAGGAATTTCAGCGGGAGAACCAAACTGAAAACCCCGGATTGGGTGGAGATGCCACAGGATCCCAAAATCCTGATTGGCTCCTCTGCGATCCCGCTGGGTTTGGAGCCAGATCCTCCCTGGGGGACGTTTCCGAGGCAGGATTTGGGATAATCCCAAAGAAACCCGTCCTTCCCTTGATCCCCCATGAGGGGCTGTGTCGCCAGATCGTTTTTCTGGGTTTATTCCCAGTTTTCTGGGTTCATTCCCACTTTTCTGGATTTATTCCCAGGTTCATTCCCAGAGTTCTGGGTTCATTGCCAGTTTTTTGGGTTCATTCCCAGTTTTCTGGGGTCATTCCCAGGTTCATTCCCAGTTTTTTGGGTTCATTCCTGCTGTTCTGGGTTCATTCCTGGGTTCATTCCCAGTTTTCTGGGNTTTTTTTGGGGTGGAATTCATTTCCAGAGGGTGAGAAACGCTTTGGGATGATCACTCCTGTTCCAGAGCTCCTCAGAGTTCTGGAGCCCATCCAAGAGGCACCACCTCGGGATTTCTCAGGAATCACAGGGAACCAAAGCCCTGTTCAACTCTGAGTGCCTTTAGGAGATCCTTTGGGAGATCCTTTGGGAGATCCTTCAGGAGATCCCTTGGGAGATCCTTCAGGCAATCTTTTGGGAGACCCTTCCGGAGATCCTTTGAGAAACCCTTCAGGGGATCCTTCAGGACACCCTTTGGGAGACCCTTTGGAAGATCCTTTGGGAGTTCCTTTGGGAGTTCCTTTGGGAGACCCTTCAGGAGATACTTTGGGAAACCCTTTGGGAAAGCCTTCGGGAGATCCTTCTGGAGATCCTTCCGTAGATCTTTCCAGAAACCCTTCAGCACACCGTTCGGGTGATCCCCGCTGCCCTGAGCGAGTTTGGAGCGGCTGAAGGAGCCCATGGAGCAGAGGGATGTGGATGCCGGAGATGATCCAACACCCCGTGGGAACTCTTGGATCTGAGTCGTGGCCCCATGGAGTCAAAAACAGCGTCTTTTGGGAATTTGCTGGATTTTGAGGTTGACCATCCCTCTGGATGTCCAGCAGGGAGAAGGAAACAAAGGACGGGAGGAGGGAAGTGCGGGACGGGTTCATTTTCCCTCGGGGTGGGAAGCGCTGGGAGATCCCTTGTGCCTCACAGAGAGCGGGGCCAGCGTCGGAATTCTGGAGTAAAACCCCGCTCTGTCCCATTCCTGCATCCCCTCCACCTGCCCGGCATTCCCGGTGCCCGGCCCCACAACAGAACACGCCGAACGCATCCCAAGGCTTTGCTGCCGGGTTCTGCCCCAGGAAAGAGGCAGGAAAACAGCACGGGAAACGCCAGCACGGCACAACGGGGCGGTGACACTGACGTGGCACCCCGGGGACGGGGACATCCTTAGGTCAGGGTGTTGGAGTAGAAGCTGAGGCTCTCAGAGACGGTTTTGGAGTCGCTGCGGGAGGAGCCGTTGGAGGTCATGTCCAGGGAGAGCCGCTTGGCCCTGCCAGCATCGTCCAGGTCATCGTCAGCCACGCAGAGCGCCGAAGACACGGTGGTGGTGTCCATCCTGCTGACCTTGGACACGGAGCTCTGCGTGTGCAGGAAACGCGTCGAGCGCAGCTCCAGCCCCTCGTAGTCGCCGGCGCTGACCCACGTCGGCCAACGAGCGGAAGCGTTGCTTGAATTCCAACCGACCTGCGGGGACAGAGCGGGGACAGGCGTGGGGGCGGCCGGGAGGAATGGAATGGAGATGGACAGAGGGATGGGTTGGAGATGGACAAAGGATGGATGGAGATGACAGAGGGATGGATGGATGGATGGATGGGATGGATCGGGATGGATGGGATGGGATGGGGATGGGATGGATGGAGTTGAGATGGAAAAAGAATGGTATGGAACAGTGAGATGGACAGAGGAATGGGATGGAGATGACAAGGATGGATGGACATGGAGATGGAGCGAGAATGGGATGGACATGAGATGGACAAGGGGATGCACATGGGGAATGGACAACAAGGATGGATGGATGGATGGGGATGGGATGGGATGATGCGGATGGGATGGGATGGGATGGGTGGATGGGATGGATGGAGAATGGACAAAAGAATGGGAGATGGACTGGAGCTGGACAGAGGAATGGATGGAGGACAAAGGAAGGAATGGGATGGATAAAGGAATGGAATGCACATGGAGATGGATAAAGGAATGGGATGGAGATGGACAAAGGGGAGGAAAAACCCACTGAGAAATGAAAAACCCTCTGGGAAATCCCCATACAGCGATTGTTTAGATGATTGCCCTCAAAACCCACAGGAACCAGGAAAGACTCCAGGCGAGAACTGTGCCATCCCTGCATCTCCTGGAAGCGACAGAGGTTGGGACAGAACCACCCTGAAAAACCCCATCCATCCTTTCCTCCCCGAGCCCCCTTTCCATCTCCCCGCCCCACATTCCCCATCACCCCAAGGTGCTCCCGGGGGCTCACACCTGTCGTTGAGGCAGCAGTAGATGATGGGGTTGTACATGGTGGAGCTCATGGCCAGCCACATGACGGCCAGTAGACCTGCTGGATGAACCTCTGCAGGTACCACTCGGGCCGCAGGTACTGCAGCGTGAAGTAGACGTGGTAGGGCAGCCAGCAGAGCGCGAAGGTGCACACCACGATGATCATCATCTTCACCACCTGCACGGGGAGAGGCAGTTCCAGCGGTTCATCACCTCCGAATGGCATTTCCAACCGGAATGCGGGTCAAGCATTGGGAAACACATGTGTAGAGAACGCCAGAGGACTTGCTCACCATTCAAGGCCCACCCCCTCAGCCATCCATCCCTCTGGAATGGCTTTCACAACCACGTGAAACGCGGTCAACAGTGGGGAAAACCGTTTGTGTCTAGGGTCGCCCAACACTCCCAAGCTCCTGTTGCCACACCCCACCATTCATCTTGAAGGCCTTTCCAATCATAATGCATGTCAAACATTGGGAAAACTGCTTTGTGAGGAACGTCAAGAGACCGCCCATGTTCAACCCATGCCCTGTCATTCCCACCCCCAGAAGCCTTTCCAACCAGAATGCATGGCAACAGTCTTAGGAAAATAGCTTTTGTGGAGGAGTTCCAGCAGGACGCTCTGCCCATCTCACCCACCCTCAGACAATCCCATCCCTGGAATGCCTTCCAATCGGAACGCTAGGGTCACAGTCCGGGGTGGGAAAAACGTTTGTTGGATGGAGAGACTCCAAGAGGACTCTCGCTCCATCTTCAACCCAACCCCAGCATTCAGCCTCAAGAATGGGTCTTCCAAGTGACGCATTGATCAAACGTTGGAAAAACTGCTTTTGTGGAGAGACGTCCAGGACTCTGCTCCACTTCAACCCATCTGCATCCAACTTTGGCTGGAGACCTTCCAACGCGGAATGTGGTCCAAACATCTTGGGAAACGCTTTTGAGTGGAGAACTAGAGTACGCGCTCCTCTTCAACCCACCCTTCACCTCTCCACCCTCCAGAATGGCCTTTCAACTGGAAACACAGGACAGCATCTTGGGAAACCAACGTGGGGTGAGAGGCCAGGGACTCTGTCCACCTCACCCATCCCAATCATTCCACCCCGGAATGGCCTTTCCAACCGAAAAGCATGGTCAATCTAGGGAACCGCTTTGTGGAGAGAGTCCAGAGGACCGCGCTCCATCTTCAACCATCTGCATCCAACCTTTTTGGCCTTGGAGAACCACTTCTCCAAACGTGGACAGTACCAATACATAATGGTCAACCATGTTGGGAAACTGCTTTTGTGGTGGAGAGCGTCCACAGGACTCTTGCCCACCTTCAAACCATCCCTGTATTCCAACCATTTTGGCCTTGGAGCTTTTCCAGCCAGGAACGTGTGTCAATCTTTGGTGAACCACTTTTGTGGAGGTGATGTTCATCCAGAGGGACTCGCTCCACCTTCAACCCATCCCCTCAATCATTTCCATCCTCTGGAATGGCGTGCCTCTTGCCCTACACCTTTCCAGCGGGAATGTGGCCAACTCTTGTAAACCACTTTTCGGAAGGGAGCCGCCACAGCTCATGCTCCATTTTCAACCACCGAGCCCTCTCCTGCTCCCACTCCACATGAAGGGTTTAGGCCGGAGATTGGTTGGGCATTGGATTAGGAATTCTGGTCAGCTGTTGCCTGGAATGCCTCACCTGCTTCTCTGAACTGCGCTGTTGGGATTGGATGGTAATTACGATCTTCCAGGCTCAGAATTTCTTACTTATGTGCTTGGCCGACACCTGCTCATGATTGGATTAGGATGGAATAATGGGGTCATCCAGGCTTCAAATTCCTCACCTTTTGCGCTTCTCTGAGATCGCTTGTGTTGGTTGGATTGAGTTCTATCCAGCCCTGCTTGATTTCCTCACCTTCTGTTTCCCAGACCCACTCATGTTGGGATTGGAACATGAATTCTGTACTCCAATCCACTCCAGAACGCTCACCTTCTCTGCCGACACCTGGCTCACAGGGTTGGAATCTGGACAAATTTGGATCCATCCACCCTCAGAATTCCTCACCCTCGTGCTTCTCTGAGCCCACTCGGGTTGATTGATGAATTCTGGATCCATCCACCCGCTCAGAAGCCTCACCTTCCACTTCTCTGGAGACCCCACTCATGGTTGGGATTGGCTATGAATTCTGAATCCAGCCCTGTCTGGGATACCTTATGTTCTACTTCTCTTAGACCCACTACATGTGGTTTGGATGAATCTGTACCCATCCACTCCCAGATACTCCTCACCTTCTCTTGGCCAACACACGGCTTCATGGTTGGGAATGCTCCAGGAAGTCTGGAAGGATCCAGCCATTGCTCAGAAATTCCTCAACCTTCTCGGCCTTCTCTAGACCACCTCATTGGTTAGAATTGGATGTAAAATTCTAGGACCCATCCACTCACAGATTCCTATCTCCCCACTTCTCGTTGAGACCCACTCGTGGGTGGATTGGATGAATCTGGATTGAATCTATCCACGCCCAGGAACTCCTCACCTCTCTGACCACATCTGTCAGGTTGGGATTGGATGGGAATTCTGGATCCATCCTCAGAAACCTCACCCTCAGAAGGTTCTCACCTTTTGTCTCTGAATCTGCTCATGGTTGGGATCGGATGTGAATTATGGCTCCATCCCCATCTGGAATTCCTCACCTTCTGTTTCTCAAGACCCACGTTCATTGCGTTGGGATGGCATGAATTCGCCATCCATCCCAGAACTCCTCAACTTTCGGCAAACACCTGTTCATGGCTGGGTTGGATGAATTTGCTCCATCCCACTCCCAGAACTCCTCACTTTTCTCTTGCCGACACCTGCTCATGGTTGGGATTGGGACAGAATTCCTGTTACCCATCAACTCCAGAACTCCTCACCTTCCGCTTGGCCGACACGGCTCGTTGTACGCTCGGAGAGTCTGCGGGGATCTCGCTGGCCCAGAGCGTGCGGCCGACCCGGCGTAGCGCAGCGGCAGCACCAGCAGAAAAAGGCAGCAGAATACGCAGCCTACGGGTCATGCAGAAAATGGTACCTGGAAAAATGGGACCGGCCCTGAGCGTTCCCCAGCCCGTCCTTTGTCCCGCTCGAGGGAAAGGACGCGCTCGGGAAGAGGATTTTGGCACAAATCCCGCAACACAATCCCGCACAATACCCCAAAAATCCCGCAAAAAATCCCGCACAAATCCCGCCACAATTCCCACACCAATTCCCACACAAATCCCTAGACAAATCCTTGCACATTATCCAACAATTCGCACAAAATACCCGCACAATTCCCTCATAGCTCCCTGCACAAATCCCAAAAACCAACAAAAATTCCCTGACAAATCCCCCACAAATCCCAGACAAATCCGACCCAATCTCACACAATCCCGCACAATTTCGCATAAATCCTGCAAAAATCTGGCACCAATTCCGCCACAAATCCCACACAATTCCTGACATAAATCCCACAAAAATTCGCCGTATAAATCCGCACAAATCCGCAAAATCCCACATAAATTCCCACTGAGACCCGCAAATCCACATAAATCCCACTCAAATCACCGCAAATTCCCACATAAATCCCCACTCAATTCAACACAATTCCTGCACAAAATCCCGCACAATCCCTCACAGCTCCCACACAATCCTGCACAATCCAAGAACCAAATCCCTCAAATTCTCGCACAGAATCCCACACAATTCCTGCATAAATCCCACAAAATTCCCATAACATATCCTGCACAAATCCTACAAAATTCCCACATAATCCCACGCAAATCCCGTGCCACAATCCTGGACAAAAAATCCTGCCAAAATTCCCTGCACCATCCTGACAAATCCCGCACAAATCCTTGAACAATCCTGCACAGCTCCTGCACCATTCCCCACAATTCCCACACCTGGAATTCTTGCGAGCGGCAGGCCGGGAAGATTTCCTGCTTTCTCCCTTTTCTGTTCCCTCCCCACCTCCATCTGATACAACCCATGGAGACTCATTCCTGCTCGTGATGAATGGGGAAAAGCGGGCATTTTCCCTTCACGGATAATTTACCCGCTCAGGGGGTTTACATTTTACCTTTTGGATGTTTATACCCGGGATTTTCCCCCCTTGGCCACCTCCTGGGATGGGATGCAACCAGGAAAATCCTGGAATATACCCGAGGGAAGATATTGAGCTTGAGCTGAGGTTTTCTCTTCTCTCACCACCCCGAATTTCCTGGGATGAGTTTGGGCTCTGCTGCCCACCTTTTACCTGGAAGGGCCGGCCAGAAACGTGGGATTTGGCTCAGAAATTGGGAATATTAAGAAGAAATAAAGGATTTTCACTGACGGGACAAACACTGGGGCTGGGGGGTGCAGCCCCCCAAATCGGGCTCTGGTTGCCCAACACCACCCGTCCCCAAATGGGTTCCAAACCCGTGTGGAGTTTGGTTTAAAATGTGGCAAAATTTGTTAAAATGTGGCAGACTTCAGTGGCCGGGAGTTTTGGAGTCTCTGCAGCAGTTTTGGGTTCTCTACAGGGGTTGGCGGTCCTCTGCAGGGCGATTTTGGAGGTCTCTGCCGGATTTTTTTGGGTTCTCTGCAGGGTTTTGGGGGTCTCTGCAGGGTTTTTTTGGGGTCTCTGCAGGAGGTTTTGGGTTCTGCGCTTGCAGGGTTTTTGGGTCTCTGCAGGTTTTTTGGGGTCCTCATGCAGGGTTTTGGGGTCTCATGCAGGTTTTTTGATCTCTGGCAGGGTTTTTTGGTGGTCTGCAGCAGTTTTTGGGATCTCTACAGGGTTTTAGGGCTCGCCAGGTTTGGCTTCTTAGAGGGGTTTGGGGAGGTCTCGCAGCGGTTTTGGGTCTCCTGCAGTTTGGGCTGTCTCTCCGCAGGGTTTTGGTTACTCTACAGTGGTTTTCGCGGTCTCTGCAGGGATTTGGCCCCATCCCAAGCTCCTGCCCCTCTCGGCTCCGCAGCCCTTCCTGGCCCTGCCCTGCTCCTCTCCCGATCTTGCGTGAATCATCCCTCCGAGGGATGACACGGGGGCGGGAATGTCCCGCGGGGAGACGGGCTGGCCCGAGCCCGCTCCGTCTGGTCCCCGCAATCTCATATTGGCCCGTCCCCGCCCAGCCCTTAATCCCATTTGGGATGGGGTTGGTGGGCTGGAGTGATTTGGGTCATTCACGGTGGCGTCTCCGTGGCTCCGGAGGAGATTTTGTTTGCGGTTCCCATGGAATTCGGGATCCTCGAGCAGCTGAGAAGCCGCAGGAATCCGGCGCGGAGCTGCGGATAACGTTCAGCGCCACAGAACCGCATTTCCAGGACAGCCCCGGGAATTCTTTTGGGATTCAGCTCTGAGAATTACTCTGCCGCTGCTCGGGCTGCGGGGGTTGTCCGGAATCAGAAGCGCGGGCGTTCCGCAGCCTGAAGTTTTCAGGGGGGTTGTTAGGGATTCGGTGGTGTGGGATGGAGATCCGGAGAATTGGGGATCGTTGGAGGAATTTAAAGCCGTCACCTAGCTTTTCCCGGAAATCCCGGCGAATGCTGAGGGAAGGGAACTCCAAGGGGGCCTGATCTGCCAGAGGAGCCGGGATCCTTCCCTGAACCCAAACCTCAACAACCCCAAATGGAATGGTGGTCTGGCCATCCCTTCCCTCAACCCTAAATCCTCAACACCCCAAATGGAATGGGATAGATCAGGTGATGCCCTTTCCCTTCCAACAACCCCAAACAGACGGATGGACATCCTGAATTCATTTATTCCCTGAAACCCCAAATAGGTCACTGATGGAATTGGGATGAATTTGGATGGACAGCGATCCCTTCCTTGGTAACCCAAATGCAATTGGATGATCAGTGAACCGTTCCTGTATAGAACCCCACAAATGGTGCACTGAGAATTGGAATGGATCTGGCCATCCCTTCCCTTAACCCCAAACCCTCAACAACCCCAAATAGAATTGGGATGGGTCCAGCAATCCCTTCCCTGAACCCCAAATGGAATTGGGATGGATCTAGTGATCTGTTCCCTTAGAACCCAAACAGTCACTGATGGAATTGGGATGGATCTGGCAATCCCTTCCCTCAACAATCCCAAATGGAATTGGGATGGATCCAGCAATCCTTTCCCCTCCCTCAATAACCCCAAACGGAATTGGGATGGGTTGCCTTAGAACCCCATGGGTCACTGATGAAATTGGGATGGAATTGGGATGCATCCAGCCATCTGTTCCCTCAACAACCCCAGAAGCAATCGGGATGGATCTGGTGATCCCTTTCCTCAACAGCCTTAAACAGTCACTGTTGGAATTGGGATGGAATTGGGATGGGCCCGGTGATCCCTTCCCTCACCAACCCCAAATGGTCACTGACAGAATTGGGACGGATCTGATGATCCTTTCCTTTCCCTTAGCAACCCCAAATGGAATTGGGATGGATCCAGTGATCCTTCAACAGCCCCAAACAGTCACTGATGGAATTGGGATGGAATTGGGATGGAATTGGGATGATCCAATGTCCATTTGGGATGCAGGAGCAGGAGTGGGATTGATAGCTGGAACAGCTCCCGGATTGAATCCCGTGGAATTCAGCTCAGGCGAATCCAGCGATGAATTCCAGGACACCCTCTGCGCACCAGAGGTTGTGCATCCCAGGCTATATTTCCAGGATAATTCCCCCCTGGAGGTGTCGGGATTCTCCTGTTTTCCCTGGGAATGGGGAAAATGGCCAGGATATTTCCTGCGGATGCCTGCCAGCGAAGCAGCTGCCATGGAGCCATCCCAGAATATACCGAGCCGTGGGCAGGAAGGGGCCGGACGGGGTCCGCACCTGTCCCTGGAGTTATTTAGGGCTGGAAAATCCAGTCCCGAGCTCCGTTGGCTCTGCTCAGAGAGCCCCCGAGTTCCTCCCATCCCCAAATTCTTCGGGATTTGGCCCCGAAAAGCCAATTTGGGATTGGCACCCCATTTGGGTTTGGCATCCCAAGCTCCAGGTCAGCTTTCCAGCTCTTTTCCTGTGGCTGCCCTACCCCTGGAGTGTTTTCCTCTGGATCAGCGGTTTGGAAAAAGCCACCAAATATCCATCCAAACCAGGCCTCGGTCAGCTGCCGGGAATTGCGGAATATTCCAGGCTGGGAGGGATCCGCCCGGGGATGGGATTGAGGTTGGGAACCCCCGAGCCCCCAGCCCAGCTCTGTTGGTGCTGCTCCCCACAGGACGGTGAAAACAGACCAAGGAGTGACCTGGGAGCTGCCACCATCCTGGTTTGGGGCACCTCCCCGGGGTGCTCAGTGCCTTCCCTGTGCTCCAGGAGAATTCCACAGAAAAATCCCACAGCTTTCAATCCCACAGCCTCAATCCCATAGCCACAGTTCCACAGTGAGAATTCCACAGAAAAACCCACAAGCCACAATGCCCACAGCAAAACCCCACAGCCTCAATCCCCAGCCCACAATCCTATGCCAGAATCCCACAGCCACATCCCACAGGAGAATCCATAACGAATTTCTTAACACAATCCCACAGCCTCAATCCCACAGCAACAGTTCCACAGCAGAATTCCAAAAGAAAAATCCCACAGCCTCAATCACACAGCCACAGTCCCACAGCTACCAATTCTGCAGCCTCAATCCTACAGCTGAACCACAGAAAAACCCACACACCACAGATCCCACGCCTTAATCCCACACACAATCCCACAGACAATCCCGCAGCATGATCCCACAGCCTCAATCCCACAACCTTAATCCTACAAACCAGAATCCCACAGCACAATCCCACACACAATTCCAGAGCAGAATTTCCACAGAAAAATTCCACAGCCACAATCCCACTAGCTCAATCCTACAGCTCATACCACAGACAGAATTCCATAACAGTGAAGTGTGAGATATTTGGACTCAATAAAGAGTGAATATTTGGATATTGCGACTTGATAAATGAGTGAATTTTGGGTATTTTCACTCATAGTGAATTTCGGGTATTTGACCCAATAAATAATAGTAAATTATGGCATATTGGACTCGATAAAAGGAATTGGATGTTTGTGAGCTTAATGAATAGTGACTTTTTGAGATATTTAGACTGCATAAGAGCAGTGAGTGTCAGGATATTGGACTTTTGATAAACAAGTGGAATTCCCCTCCATTTCCCTTTCATTTCCCATTATTTTCCCCAGATTGTCGCGCTGCTCGACGTCACATTTCCCCTTCATTTCCCACAATTTCCCCCAGCAGTTGCTCCCTCCTTCCATCAATTTCCCTTCATTTCCCATTATCCCTGGATCTCCCCCCTCTCCCTAATTTTCTCTGTAATTGCTGTTATTTCCCCAGATTTGCGTTCCTCGCTTCGCCGTGCCAGTTTCCCCTCATTCCCCTTAATATCCTCGATTATGTTCCAGGATTTCCTCCCTGATTTCCCTTTCATTTCCTGCGATTTCCCAGGATGTTTTTCCCCTCTCGCCTCGATGTTCCCTTCATTTCTGTGATTTCCCCAGGAGATTTCTCCCTCTTCCATTCAATGTTCGCTATGTTAATTTGCGTGTAATTTTCCCAGGACTTCGTCCCCCTTTCCCTCCCATTCCCCTTCATTCCCATTTTTTTCCCCATTATTTCTCCCAGGATTTCTTCCTCCTTCCTCAATTTCTCTTTAATTTCCGTTATTTCCCAGGATTTCCCTCCCGTTGATCCCGTCATTTCCTGCGTAATTCCCCAGATTTGGTTCCCCCTTTCCCTCCATTTCCCTTCATTTCCCTCATCCCCTTATTTCTCATTTTCCCAGGATTTCTCCCTCCATTTCCCTTTTTTTCCCTTCCATTTCCCTTTCATTTCCCTTTCATTTCCCTTTCATTTCCCGCGGATTTCCCCAGCATTTCCCCGGTTCCCACTCACGTTTTTCCGGACACGGCTCCGCCGGGGCTCCGGCCACTCCACGAGGCACACGAGGCGTCCGGGCAACTCGGCCATGACGAGAAGTAGCCCTGGGGAAAGGGCCAGCAGGGAAGGCCAGCAGCCAGATCACCGCGATCACCACCTTCGTGGCCGCGGCCGGAGAGCGCGGACGGAGCGGTGCGATGATGGCCATGTACCTGCGGGGTGGAAAAAAACAGGAATCAGGGCTGGAAAATCACAGTTTGGAGATTTTATGGGAAAACGGCGTCTAGGAACAGGAAAAATCCCAGTTGGGATTTTATGGGAAAACGGCTCCAGGAATGTGGAAAATCCAGTTTGGGAGATCTATTTGGGAACAGCTCAGGAATAGGAAAAATCCCAGTTTGGAGATTTATGGGAAACTGCTCCAGGAACAGGAAAATCCCAGTTTAGGAGATCTTTATGGGGAAAAATGGTTCGAGGAACAGGAAGATCCCAATTTAGGAGATTTGATGGGAAAAAAACGCTAGGAACGGAAAAATCCCATTTTGGGAGATTTTATGGGGAAAAACAGCTCCAGGAACTGTCAGAGTTTGATTTTTCCAGCTCCATCTGCAGTGCCCGTTTGGTCGTTTTCCCCCTCCCCAAATCCCTTCCCGGGTTTATCCCAGTTCCAGGAATTTCAGCGGGAGAACCAAACTGAAAACCCCGGATTGGGTGGGGAGCCGCAGGATCCCAAAATCCCGACTGGCTCCCTGTGATCCCGCTGGGTTTGGAGCCAGATCCTCCCTGGGGGATGTTCTGAGGCAGGATTTGGGATAATCCCAAAGAAACCCGTCTCTTCCCTTGATCCCCCACTGAGGGGCTGTGTCGCCAGATCGTTTTTCTGGGTTTCAGTTTTCTGGTTCATTCCCACTTTCTTGTTTATTCCCAGGTTCATCCCAGAGTTCTGGTCTATTCCCAGTTTTCTGGGTCATGCCCGGCTTCATTCCCATTTTTTGGTTCATTCCCACTTTTCTGGGGTCATTCCCAGCTTCATTCCCAGTTTTTGGGTATTCCCAGTTTTCTGGGGTCATCCGTTCATTCCCAGTTTTTTGGGTTCATCCCAGAGTTCTGGGTTCATTCTCAGGTTCATTCCCAGTTTTCGGTTCATTCCCAGTTTTCAGGGTTCATTTCTGGGTTTATTCCCAGTGTTTGGGCTCATTCCACTTTTCTGGATTTATTCCCAGGTTCATCCCAGTTTCTGGGTTCATTACCAGAGCTCTGGGCTCATTCTGCTGTTCTGGGTTTCATCCCAGGTTCATTTTCCATTTTCCCAGGTTCATTCCCAGAGTTCTGGGTTCATTCCAGTTTTTTGGGTTCGATCCCAGTTTTCTGGTTCATTCCCAGGCTCATTCCCAGTTTTTTGGGTTCATTCCTGCTGTTCTGGATTCATTCCCGGGTTCATTCCCAGTTTTCTGGGGTCATTCCTAGGTTCAATCCCAATTTTCTGGGTTTGTTCCCAGTTTTCTGAGTTTATTCCCAGTTTTCCTGGTTCATTCCCAGTTTCCTGGGTTAATTCCTGGTTGTTTTTTTTTTTTTTTTGATTCATTCTCTGGTTCATTCCCAATTTCTTGGGTTTGTTCCCATTTTCTGGGAAAACCTCTCAATCCTGCCTTTGCCTTTCCCAAGAAAACCCCCTCCCGTTCCATTTTATCCCCTATCAAATCCCATCAGCTCTGAATCACACAGGAACACAGGATGAGCTCAGGCTGCTCCAGAGGGAAACGGGCCCCAAAAATGAGGATGATGGGAAATTTCAGGGAATTCTGGAATATCCTGAGCAGGAGGGACCCACAGGGATCAGAATCCGACCCCAAAATCCCAGCCCTGGGATCGCTCCTGTGGCTCCGGCCACCTCGGGAATGTCACCATTCCCTGGGAATGAGGAGCCTGTTCCCATGGGAACGTCCCGGGACGGGTCCCAACTTCCCCAGGGCCCCACATCCCGAAGTTTTGCAGGGATTTAGGTCTGGGTGGAGAATTCCAGGGACATTCCCAGCCTTTGGGAAGGGTTTTGTCCCAGTAAAGGAGGAGCAGGAGGGTCGGGATTGGGGGAGATTTCAGGGAATGGTTGGGACTGGAAGGGGCCTTAGAGATCATCCAATTCCCAGAAATCATCCAATCCCACAGATAATACAATTCCCGTAAATCATCCAGTTCCCACAAATCGTCCAATCCCAACAGATCATCCATTCCCAATAAATTATCTAATTCTAAAAAAATCATCCAATTCCCAATGGATCATCCATTCCCAATAAATCATCTAATCCTAAAAAGACATCCAATTCCAACGGATCATCCAATTCCCACAGATCATCCAATTCCAATGGATCATCCAATCCCATGGATTGCTTGATCCCAAAAAACCATCCAATTTCCATAAATCATCTAATTCCCATAAATAATCCAATCCCAAAAAATCCTCCAATTCCTACAGACCATCCAAACCTCACGGATCATCCATTCCCACAGACCATCCAATCCCAAAATACCATCAATCCCACAGATCATCCATTCCCACAGTTCATCCATTCCCAACAAATCATCCAATCCCAAAAAATCATCCATTCCCAGAAAATCATCCAATCCCAACAAATCACCCAATCCCAACAGATCTTCCTTTCCCAATGGATCATTCAATCCCAAAAAAATCACCCATTCCCACAGATCATCCAACTCCCATAAATCCTCCGATTCCCACAGATCATCCAATTCCAAAAAATCATCCAATTCCAACAAATCATTCATCCACAGATCACCCAATCCTACAGATCACCCATTCCCAATGAATCACCCAATTCCACAGATCATCCAATCCCAATGGATCACCCAATCCCACAGATCACCCATTCCCACAGATCATCCATTCCCAGTGGATCACTCATTCCCACAGATCACCCAATCTCAGAGATCATCCAGTCCCACAGATCACCCAATCCCACAGTTCATCCATTCCCAATGGATCACCCAATCCCACAGTNGGTCAACATCTTAGGAAAATAGCTTTTGTGGAGGAGACGTCCAGAGGACTCTGCTCCATCTTCAACCCACCCCTCAGCCATTCCAGCCTCAAGAATGGTCTTTCCAATCGTGAACGCATGGTCAAACGTTGGAAAAACTGCTTTTGTGGAGGAGACGTCCAGAGGACTCTGCTCCACCTTCAACCCATCTGTCATTCCAAACTTTTGGCCTTGGAGACCTTTCCAACCGGGAATGTGTGGTCAACATCTTGGGGAAACTGCTTTTGTGGTGGAGAGATCTAGAGTACGCTGCTCCATCTTCAACCCACCCTTCAGCCCTTCCACCCTCCAGAATGGCCTTTCCAACTGGAAACACAGGATCAGCATCTTGGGAAAACCACACGTGTGGTGGAGAGGTCCAGAGGACTCTGTTCCACCTTCAACCCATCCCTCAATCATTCCACCCTCTGGAATGGCCTTTCCAACCAGAAATGCATGGTCAAATCTTGGGAAAACCGCTTTTGTGGAGGAGATGTCCAGAGGACCCTGCTCCATCTTCAATCCATCCATTTTGGCCTTGGAGACCTTTCCAGCCAGGAACGTGTGGTCAACATCTTGGTGAAACCACTTTTGTGGAGGTGATGTTCATCCAGAGGACTCTGCTCCACCTTCAACCCATCCCTCAATCATTCCATCCTCTGGAATGGCTGCCTCCTTTGGCCCTGGACACCTTTCCAGCCGGGAATGTGTGGCCAACATCTTGGTGAAACCACTTTTGCGGAGGAGGCGTCCACAGCTCATGCTCCATTTTCAACCACCGAGCCCTCTCCTGCTCCCACTCCTAATGAAGGGTTTGAGGCCGGGATTGGTTGGGATTGGATAGGAATTCTGGGTCCAGCTGTGCCTGGAATGCCTCACCTGCTTCTCTGAGATCTGCTCGTGGTTGGGATTGGATGGGAATTACGGATCTATCCAGGCTCAGAATTTCTTACTTTGTGCTTGGCCGACACCTGCTCATGATTGGGATTGGATGGGAATTATGGGTCCATCCAGGTTCAGAATTCCTCACCTTTTGCTTCTCTGAGATCTGCTTGTGGTTGGGATTGGATGTGAGTTCTGTATCCAGCCCTGCCTGGAATTCCTCACCTTCTGTTTCTCCAAGACCCACTCATGGTTGGGATTGGATGAATTCTGTACCATCCACTGCCGAATCCTCACCTTCCTCTTGGCCAGATCCTGCTCGTGTTGGGATTGGACAGAATTCTGTACCATCCACTCAGAACTCCTCACCTTCTCTGCCAAACCTGCTGTGGTTGGGATTGGACGAATTTGGATCCATCCACTCCAGAATCCTCACCTTCACTCTTGAGCCACCTCGTGGTTGGGATTGAGAATTCTGGATCCATCCAGCTAGAATCCTCACCTTTCTTGCCGCACCCTCATGGTTGGGATTGGATGAATTCTGTACCCATCCACTCCCAGAACTCCTCACCTTCCTCTTGGCCAACACCTGCTCATGGTTGGGATTGGCCAGGAATTCTGGATCCAGCCATGCTCAGAATTCCTCACCTTTTCCTTCTCTGAGACCCACTCATGGTTGAGATTGGATGTAAATTCTGGACCCATCCACTCCCAGAATTCCTTATCTCCCACTTCTCTGAGACCCACTCGTGGGTGGGATTGGATGAATCTGGATCCCATCCACTCCCAGAATTCTATCTCCCACTTCTCTGACCCACTCATGGTTGGATTGGATGAATTCTGGATCCATCCACTCCCAGAATTCCTATCTCCCTTCTCTGAGACCCACTCATGGTTGGGATTGGATGTGAATTCTGGCCCATCCACTCCCAGAATTCCTTATCTCCTTCTCTTAGACCCACTCATGGTTGGGATTGGATGAATTCTGGCTCCATCCACTCCCAGAACTCCTCAGTTTTCTCTTGGCCAACACCTGTTCATGGCTGGGTTTGGATGAATTCTGGCTCCATCCACTCCCAGAACTCCTCACTTTTCTCTTGGCCGACACCTGCTCATGGTTGGGATTGGACAGGAATTCTGTACCCATCCACTCCCAGAACTCCTCACCTTCCTCTTGGCCGACACCTGCTCGTGGTAGCGGTCGGAGGAGTCTCCGGGGATCTCGCTGGCCCAGAGCGTGCGGCCGACCACGGCGTAGGCGCAGCCGATGACCAGCAGCGGCAGCAGGTACAGCAGCACGGTCATGCAGAAATGGTACCTGGAAAAAATGGGACCGGCCCTGAGCGTCCCCAGCCCGTCCTTGTCCCGCTCCGAGGGAAAGGACCGCGCTCGGGAAGAGGATTTGGCACAAATCCCGCACAAATCCCGCACAAATCCCGCAAAAATCCCGCAAAAATCCCGCACAAATCCCGCACAATTCCCACACAATTCCCACACAAATCCCAGACAAATCCTGCACAATTTCCAACAATTCCTGCACAAATCCCGCACAATTCCCTCATAGCTCCTGCACAAATCCCACACAAATCCTGACAAATCCCCCACAAATCCCAGACAAATCCCGCACAATTCTCACACAAATCCCGCACAATTTCTGCATAAATCCTGCAAAATTCTGGCACAATTCCTGCACAAATCCCACACAATTCCTGCAAATCCCACAAATTTCCGAAATCCTGCACCGCAAATCATAATCCACTGAAATCCCAAAATTCCCACATAAATCCCACTGAAATCCCGCAAAATTCCCACATAAATCCCACTCAAATCCCGCAAAATTCCCACATAAATCCCACTCAATTCCCACACAATTCCTGCACAAATCCCGCACAATTCCCTCACAGCTCCCACACAAATCCTGCACAAATCCAAGACAAATCCCTCACAATTCTCGCACAAATCCCACACAATTCCTGCATAAATCCCACAAAATTCCCATACAAATCCTGCACAAATCCTCACAAAATTCCCACATAAATCCCACGCAAATCCCTGCAATCCTGCAAAAATCCTGCAAAATTCCTGCACAATTCCTGACAAATCCCGCACAAATCCTGACAAATCCTGCACAGCTCCTGCACAATTCCCGCACAATTCCCACACCTGGAATTCTTGCGGAGCTCAGGCCGGGAAGGATTTCCTGCTTTCTCCCTTTTCTGTTCCCTCCCCACCCCATCTGGAATAAAACCCATGGAGACTCATCCTGCTCGTGATGATTGGGGGAAAAGCGGATTTTCCCCTTCACGGATAATTTTACCCCCTCAGGGGGGTTATTTTACCTTTTTGGAGTGTTTTATACCCGGATTTTCCCCCTCCTTGGCACCTCCTGGGATGGGATGCAACCAGGAAAAATCCTGGGAATATCCCGAGGGAAGGATATTTGAGCTGAGCTGAGTTTTCTCTTCTCTTCACACCCCGAATTATCCTGGAGATGGATTTGGGCTCTGCTCCCACCTTTTACCTGGAAGGCCTGCCAGAAACGTGGGATTTTGGCTCAGGAAATTTGGGAATATTAAGAAGAAATAAAGGATTTTCCTGAGGGACAAACACTGGGGCTGGGGGGTGCAGCTCCCCAAAATCCTGGGCTCTGGTGGCACCAGACACCACCCCGGTCCCCAAATGGGGCCAAACCCGTGGAGTTTGGTTAAAATGTGGCAAAATTTGGTTAAAATGTGGCAGACTTCAGTGGCCGGGGTTTTGGAGGTCTCTGCAGCAGTTTTTGGGTTCTCTACAGGGGTTTTGGTTCTGCAGGGGTTTTGGGGTCTCTGCGGATTGGGTCTCTGCGGGTTTTGGGGGTCTCTGCGTTTTGGGTCTCTGCGGTGTTCTCGGGGGTCTCTGCAGGGTTTTTGGGTCTCTGCAGGGGTTTTGGGGGTCTCTGCAGGGTTTTTTGGGGCGGTTTTTGGGGTCTCTGCAGCAGTTTTTGGGTTCTCTACAGGGGTTTTTGGGGTCTCTGCAAGGTTTTGGCTTCTCTAGAGGGGTTTGGGGGGTCTCTGCAGCGGTTTTTGGGGGTCTCTGCAGGAGTTTTGGGTTCTCTGCAGGGGTTTTGGGTCTCTACAGGGGTTTTTGGGGTCTCTGCAGGGATTTTTGAGCTCCATCCCAAGCTCCTGCCCCTCTCCGGCTCCGCAGCCGCTCCTGGCCCTGCCCTGGCTCCTCTCCCCGGGATCTGCGGTTGAATCATCCCTCCGGAGGATGAGCAGGGCTGCGGGAATTGTCCCGCGGGGAGCGGGGCTGGCCCGGCCCCGCTGCCGTCTGGTCCCCGCAATCTCATTTGGCCCGTCCCCGCCCAGCCCTAATCCCATTTGGGATGGGGTTGGTGGGGCTGGATTTGATTTGGGTCATTCCGGTGGCGTCTCCGTGGCTCCGGAGGAGGATTTTGTTGCGGTTCCCATGGAAGTCGGGATCCTCGGAGCAGCTGAGAGCCGCAGGAATGCCGGGCGGAGCTGCGGGATAACGTCAGCGCCACAGAACCGCATTTCCAGACAGCCCCGGGAATTCTTTTGGGATCAGCTCTGGAATTATCTCTGCGCTGCTCTGCCTGCGGGGTTTCCGGGATCAGAGCGCTGGGGTTCGCAGCTGAGAGGTTTTCAGGGGGGTTGGATTTAGGATCTGGTGTGGGATGGAGGATCCTGGAGGAATTGGGGGATGTTGGAGGACAAAGCCGTCACCTCCTTTTCCCCGGGAAATCCCAGGAATGCTGAGGGGGAAGGGACGTCCAAGGGGGCTCTGATCTGCCAGAGGAGCCGGGGATCCCTTCCCTGAACCCCAAACCCTCAACAACCCCAAATGGAATTGGGATGGGTCTGGCCATCCCTTCCCTCAACCCTAAATCCTCAACAACCCCAAATGGAATTGGGATAGATCAGGTGATCCCTTCCCTTCCCCCAACAACCCCAAACAGAACTGGGATGGATCCTGTGATCCATTTATTCCCTTAGAACCCCAAATGGTCACATATTATGATGGAATTGGGATGGAATTGGGATGGATCTGGCCATCCCTTCCCTTAAAGCCCCAAATGCGAATTGGATGGATCAAGTGAACCGTTCCTTTAGAACCCCAAATGGTCACTGATGAATTAATGGATCTGCATCCCTCCCTCCCCGCCAAACAACCCTAACACTCTACACCCAAATAGAATTGGGTCCAGCAATCCCTTCCCTGAACCCCAAATGGAATTGGGATGGATCTAGTGATCTGTTCCCTTAGAACCCAAACAGTCACTGATGAATTGGATGGATTGGCAAACCCTTCCCTCAAAAACAACCAGATTGGAACCACAATTCCTCCTCAAATACACGGAATGGGATGGGTTGCCTTAGAACCCCATGGGTCACTGATGGAACATATGATGAATTGGATGCATCCAGCCATCTGTTCCGCTACGGCAACGGATATCGTACCCTATCCTCAGAAGCTAAAGTAATGAATGGGATGAGATGGGCCCTGGTGATCCCTTCCCTCACCAACCCCAAATGGTCACTGAGCATGAGCACGGAATGGATCTGCATCCCTTCTTTCCCTTAGCAACCCCAAATGATTGGGATGGATCCAGTGATCCTTCACCCCAACAGCCTGGATGTCCAATACAAAGCCCCAGTCACTTGATGGAATTGGTGATGAATTGGGTGGATAAATGGGAGACCATGCCATTTGATGCCGGAGCATGGAGGGCATTGATGGCTGGAGCAGCTCCCGGATTGGAATCCCGTGGAATTCAGCTCAGGCAGAATCCAGCGATGATTCCCGGGACACCCTCTGCGCACCAGAGGTTGTGCTACCCAGCATGATTTTCCAGGATAATTCCCCCCTGGAGGTGTCGGGATTCTCCTGTTTCCCTGGGAATGGGAAAATGGCCAAGGGAATTTCCTGCGTATGCCGCCAGCGAAGCAGCTCCATGGAAGCCATCCCAGATATATACCGAGCCGTGGGCAGGGAAGGGGCCGGACGGGGTCCCGCACCTGTCCCTGGAGTTATTTAGGGCTGGAAAATCCAGTCCCGAGCTCCGTTGGCTCTGCTCAGAGAGCCCCCGAGTTCCTCCCAATCCCCAAATTCTTCGGGATTTGGCCCCGAAAAGCCATTTGGGATTTGTGCCCCAGTTTGGGTTGCATCCAAAGCTCCAGGTCGCTTATCGCCTGTTTCCTTGGCTGCCCTACCCCTGGAGTGTTTTCCTCTGAGATCAGCGGTTTGGAAAAAGCCACCAAATGATCCATCCAAACCAGGGCCTCGGTCAGCTGCCGGGAATGCGGAATATTCCAGGCTGGGAGGGATCCGCCCGGGGATGGGATGAGGTTGGGAACCCCCGAAGCCCCCAGCCCGGACTCTGTGGTGCTGGCTCCCCACAGGAGGTGAAGAACGGACCAAGGAGTGACCTGGGAGCTGCCCATCCTGGCTGGGGCACCTCCCCGGGGTGCTCAGTGCCTTCCCGTGGCTCCAGGAGGAATTCCACAGAAAAATCCCACAGCTTTCAATACCACAGCCTCAATCCCATAGCCACAGTTCCACATGAGAATTCCAAAGAAAAACCCACAGCCATCCAAGCACATCCCAGCAGAACCAAAAATCCCACAGCCTCAATCCCCAGCGCACAATCCTATGCCAGAATCCCACAGCCACATCCCACAGGAGAATCCTAACGAATTTCTTAACACAATCCCACAGCCTCAATTCCCACAGCAACAGTTCCACAGCAGAATTCCAAAGAAAAAATCCCACAGCCTCAATCCACAGCCACAGTCCCACAGCTACACAATCTGCAGCTCAATCCTACAGCTAGAATCCACAGAAAAATCCCAACACCACAGATCCCACGCCTTAATCCCACACACCAATCCCACAGGACAATCCCGCAGCCATGATCCCACAGCCTCAATCCCACAACCTTAATCCTACAACCAGAATCCCACAGCACAATCCCACACACAATTCCAGAGCAGAATTCCACAGAAAAATTCCACAGCCACAATCCCACAGTCTCAATCCTACAGCCTCAATACCACAGCAGAATTCCATAACAGTGAATTTTGAGATATTTGGACTCAATAAAGAGTGAATTTTGGGATATTTGGACTTGATAAATAGTGAATTTTGGGTATTTTCACTCAATAGTGAATTTCGGGATATTTGGACCCAATAAATAGTAAATTATGGCATATTTGGACTCGATAAAAAGGAATTGGATGTTTGGACTTAATGAATAGTGACTTTTTGAGATATTTAGACTCAATAAACAGTGAGTTTCAGGATATTTGGACTTGATAAACAGTGAATTTCCCCTCCATTTCCCTTTCATTTCCCATTATTTTCCCCAGGATTTCCTCTCTCATCTCCCTCATTTCCCCTTCATTTCCCACAATTTCCCCCAGCATTTGCTCCCTCCTTCCATCAATTTCCCTTTCATTTCCCATTATTTCCCCTGGGATTTCCTCCCCCCTCTCCCTAATTTCTCTGTAATTTCCTGTTATTTTCCCCAGGATTTTCTTCTCGCCTCCTTCATTTCCCTCATTTCCCCTTAATATCCCATTATTTTCCCCAGGATTTCCTCCCTGATTTCCCTTTCATTTCCTGCGATTTTCCCCAGGATTTTTTCCCCCTCTCCCTCATTTCCCTTTCATTTTCTGTGATTTCCCCCAGGATTTCTTCCCTCCTTCCATCAATTTCCATTTAATTTCCTGTTATTTTCCCCAGGACTTCTTCCCCCTTTCCCTCCATTTCCCCTTCATTTCCATTTAGTTTCCCCATTATTTCCCCCAGGATTTCTTCCTCCTTTCCCTCCATTTCTCTTTAATGTCCCGTTATTTTCCCCAGGATTTCCTCCCCCATTTCCCTTTCATTTCCCGCATTTCCCCCAGGTTTGTCCCTTTCCTCATTCCTTTCATTTCCCTTAATTTTCCTATTTCCCTATTTCCTCCTTCCTTCATTTCTTCCCTTTCATTTCCCACATTTCCCCCAGCATTTCCCCGTTCCCACTCACGTTTTTCCGGACACGGCTCCGCCGGGCTCCGGCCACTCCACGAGGCACACGAGGCGTCCGGGCAACTCGGCCATGACCGAGAAGTAGCCCTGGGGAAAGGCCAGCAGGAAGGCCAGCAGCCAGATCACCGCGATCACCACCTTGGTGCCGCGGCCGAGAGGCGCGGACGGAGCGGGTGGATGATGGCCATGTACCTGCGGGGTGGAAAAAAACGGAATCAAGGCTGGAAAATCACAGTTTGGGAGATTTTATGGGGGAAAACGGTCTAGGAACAGGAAAATCCATTTGGAGATTTTATGGGGAAAACGGCCAGAATAGGGAAAATCCCAGTTTGGGAGATTTTATGGGAAATGCTCTAGGAACAGGAAATCCCAATTTGGAGATTATGGGAAAATGCGTGGCGGAGGAGATATGGATGCTCCAGGAACAGGAAAATCCCAATTTGGGGAAAAGAGTCCAGGAACAGAAAAACCCTTGTTTATGGGAAACTCTAGGAAGGAAATCCCATTGGAGATTTTATGGGGAAAAACAGCTCCAGGAACGCAGAGTTGATTTTCCAGCTCAGATCCATCTGCAGTTGCTCAGTGGGAAAATGAGAATCAGTCTGAAAAATCCCAATTGGAATTTTTTGGAAAAAAAGCTCCAGTACGGAAAATCCCAGTTAGGAGACTTTATGGGGAAAATGGTCAGGAACAAGAAATCCTTGGGAGATTTTTGGGAAAAGCTCCAGGAATGGGAAAATCCCAATTATGGAGATTTTATTGGGAAAACTGCTCCAGGAACAGACGAAAATTCCATTGGGAATTTTTTGGGAAAACAACTCCAGGACAGGAAAATTCTGATTTGGGATTTTTTTGGAAAACGCTCCAGGAACAGGAAAATCCTATTTGGGAGCATTTTTTGGAAAAACATCCCAGGAACAGCACCAGGAACTTCAGAGGTTGAATTTTCCATCCGCAGGCCCGCTTTGTTGTTTCCCCCCTCCCCAAATCCCTTCCCTGGGTTAATCCCAGTTCCAGGAATTTCAGAGGGAGAACCAAACTGAAAACCCCGGATTGGGTGGAGATGCCACAGGATCCCAAAATCCTGATTGGCTCCTCTGCGATCCCGCTGGGTTTGGAGCCAGATCCTCCCTGGGGGACGTTTCCGAGGCAGGATTTGGGATAATCCCAAAGAAACCCATCCTTCCCTTGATCCCACATGAGGGGCTGTGTCGCCAGCTCATTTTTCTGGGTTCATTTCCACTTTTCTGGATTTATTCCCAGGTTCATTCCCGGTTTTCTGGGTTCATTCTCAGGTTAATTTCCAGTTTTCTGGGGTCATTCCCAGTTTTTTGGGTTCATTCCCAGTTTTCTGGGTTCATTCCCAGGTTCATTCCCAGTTTTTTGGGTTCATTCCCAGTTTTCTGGATTTATTCCCAGGTTCATTCCCAGAGTTCTGGGTTCATTGCCAGTTTTTTGGGTTCATTCCCAGTTTTCTGGGTTCATTCCCAGGTTCATTCCCAGTTTTTTGGGTTCATTCCTGCTGTTCTGGGTTCATTCCTGGGTTCATTCCCAGTTTTCTGGGGTCATTCCTAGGTTCAATCCCAATTTTCTGGGTTTGTTCCCAGTTTTCTGAGTTTATTCCCAGTTTTCCTGGTTCATTCCCAGTTTCCTGGGTTAATTCCTGTTTTTTTTTTATTCATTCTCTGGTTCATTCCCAATTTTCTGGGTTTGTTCCCATTTTCTGGGAAAACCTCTCAATCCTGCCTTTGCCTTTCCCAAGAAAACCCCTCCCGTTCCATTTATCCCCTATCAAATCCCATCGGCTGGAATTCACACGGGAACACAGGATGAGCTCTGGCTGCTCTGGAGGGAAACGGGCCCAAAAAATGTGGATGTGGGGAATTTCAGGGAATTCTGGAATATCCTGAGGAGGACCCCACAGGACAATCCGACCCCAAAATCCCAGCCCTGGGATCGCTCCCGTGGCTCCGGCCACCTCGGGAATGTCACCATTCCCTGGGAATGAGGAGCCCGTTCCCATGGGAACATCCCGGAACAGGTCCCAACTCCCCCAGGGCCCCACATCCCGAGGTGTTGCAGGGATTTGGGTCTGGGTGGAGAATTCCAGGGACATTCCCAGCCTTTGGGAAGGGTTTTGTCCTGTAAAGGAGGAGCAGGAGGGTCGGGATTGGGGGAGATTTCAGGGAATGGTTGGGACTGGAAGGGGCCTTAGAGATCATCCAATTCCCAGAAATCATCCAATCCCACAGATAATACAATTCCCGTAATCATCCAGTTCCCACAAATCGTCCAATCCCAACAGATCATCCATTCCCAATAAATTATCTAATTCTAAAAAAATCATCCAATTCCACAAATCATCATCCACAGATCACCAATCCTAACAGATCACCATTCCCAATGATCATCCAATTCCACAGATCATCCAATCCAATGGATCACCAATCCATGGATGTCTGATCCAAAAAACCATCCAATTTCCTAATCATCTAATCCATAAATAATCCAATCCCAAAAAATCCTCCAATTCCTACAGACCATCCAAACCTCCGGATCATCCATTCCCACAGACCATCCAATCCCAAAATACCATCAATCCCACAGATCATCCATTCCCACAGTTCATCCATTCCCAACAAATCATCCAATCCCAAAAAATCATCCATTCCCAGAAAATCATCCAATCCCAACAAATCACCCAATCCCAACAGATCTTCCTTTCCCAATGGATCATTCAATCCCAAAAAAATCACCCATTCCCACAGATCATCCAACTCCCATAAATCCTCCGATTCCCACAGATCATCCAATTCCAAAAAATCATCCAATTCCAACAAATCATTCATCCACAGATCACCCAATCCTACAGATCACCCATTCCCAATGAATCACCCAATTCCACAGATCATCCAATCCCAATGGATCACCCAATCCCACAGATCACCCATTCCCACAGATCATCCATTCCCAGTGGATCACTCATTCCCACAGATCACCCAATCTCAGAGATCATCCAGTCCCACAGATCACCCAATCCCACAGTTCATCCATTCCCAATGGATCACCCAATCCCACAGTTCATCCAATCCCAATGGATCACCCATTCCCACAGATCATCCAATCCCACATTTCATCCAATCCCAATGGATCACCCAATCCCACAGATCATCCAATCTCACAGTTCATCCATTCCCAATGGATCACCCATTCCCACAGATCACCCATTCCCACAAATCACCCATTCCCACCCGATTCCCAGCCGGATTTACCAGCCCCAGTTCCTCAGGATATCGGGCTGTGTGTTTTCCTCCACCCAGGAGCAAACCAACGATCCCAGTTCCTCTCCCAGTCCTTTCCCGGCCCCTTTCCCACCCCACCCCTCATTCTGACCCATCCCAGGCTCCAAAATCCCACAGAGCCCCTCCAGACCCCACTGTTTGCGGGGTTTCCACATTTCCGTGTGGCTCTGGGGGCGTTTCCATGGCGATCCAGCGGGGCCGGAGCCGCTCGGGAGCATCGGTGATTAAAGGGATTCTGTGTCGGTGATTAAAGGGATTCTGTGTTGGAGGCAGAGCTGCCATCCCTCAGCTCCACCTGGGAATCAGGATTGTGCCTGGGAATTGGGATTGTGCCTGAAATTGGGATTGTGTCCGGGGATCGGGATTGTGCCCGGGAATCGGGATTGTGCTCAGGAATTGGGATTGTGCCCGGGAATAGGGATTGTGCCTGGAATTGGGATTGTACCTGGCAATCGGGATTGTGCCCAGGGATCGGGATTGTGCCCGGGAATCGGGATTGTGCCCAGGGATCGGGATTGTGCCCGGGAATCGGGATTGTGCCCAGGGAATCGGGATTGTGCCCGGGAATCGGGATTGTGCCCAGGGATTGGGATTGTGCCCAAGAACTGGGATTGTGCCCAGGGATCGGGATTGTGCCCGGGAATCGGGATTGTGCCCAGGGATCGGGATTGTGCCCGGGGATCGGGATTGTGCCCAGGAATCGGGATTGTGCCCGGGAATCGGGATTGTGCCCAGGGATCGGGATTGTGCCCGGGGATCGGGATTGTGCCCAGGAATCGGGATTGTGCCAGGGAATTGAGATTGTGCCTGGGAATCGGGATTGTGCCTGGGAATCAGCATTCTGCCCAGGAATCGGGATTGTGCCAGGGAATTGAGATTGTGCCTGGGAATAGGGATTATGCCAGGGAATCTGGATTGTGCCCAGGAATCGGGATTGTGCCAGGGAATTGGGATTCTGCTCTGTTGTTCTCACCCCAATGGAGACAGGATTGGAGTAAAAACCCAAATGGACGGAGCCTCCCCCATCCCAGAGCTGCCTTTTCTGCCCCGTTAGCAGAGATAAGGGATGGGAACCCCGAGGTAAGGGAATGTTTTTGTGCCCCACATCCCAAATGCTGCCCAAAGCGTTTGATGTGCGTTGCTTCATCAGGAGGATTTTGGATTAATTAACTGCGGAGTTTTGGGATAAGAGAGGAGATTTTTTTGGGATCAGAGAGGAATTTTTTTGGGATCAGAGAGGAGATTTTTTTTGGGATCAGAGAGGAGCTTTTTCCCCGATTCTGCCCCCTGAGCTGCATTCCTGGCTATTTTTCATCCTGGAAATTCCTCCTCCCTCTGAGGTTTGCGGGAGGGTGGTGATGCCCAGGAAGGAATCCACCCCCAGGGAAAGAGGGAATGTCCACTTTATTCAAGGCTGCTCCATGGAAAACTCAGTTTAGGGAAGGCCGGAGTTGGGATTTTATTCTGAACATGGCTAGGGATTACCTTGGCCACTTTTCCTTGAAAATCAGGGAAAAAAATTGGATTTTCTGCTGTTTTCCAGGTGAACCCATTCCTAGGGAGAGCCAGGAAGGGACATCCAGAGCTTTGGCACCAAGAAATCCCGAAACAAAGGACGGGGAAAGAATTTGGGAGCCACGGGAGCTGCTTGGCCCTGAATTCTTTGGGATGCTGGGAAGCACCATCCCTTCTTTTCCTGAGCCAGTTTGGTGCCAGCCCCGATCCCGAATTTCCTGTGATTATTTGGAGTGTTCAGAACAACTTCCTCTTGTTTTTGTTTTGTGCCCGGGCTGGAACAGCTCCCGGGGAAGGAGGGGATGGATGAACTGCCACAGAAACCTTTTTTAGTCCTGCACAAATCCGTGATGGATCGAAAAAATCCATGGGGAGAACTCCCAGAGGCCCCATGGAAGTGTCCATTGGGAGTCGGGGCACCCTGGGACAGGGGGAGGCGTCCCTGAGTATCCCCAGGGTGGGATTTGGGGTCCTTTCCACCCCAAACCGTTCCAGGATTACTTTGGGAACACCGGGCTCATTCCACACCACTTCCTGGATTTTCAGTGGAAAATGGGGAATGTGGCCAGGGCTGGCACATTTCGGGAATACTGGGCTCATTCCATGTCCCTTCCCAGATTTTCGGTAGAAATCAGGAATGGAACTGGGGCTGGAACAGTGCTTTGGGAATACTGGGCAAATTCCATGCTGTTCCCTGGATTTTTGGTGGAAATTGGGAATGGGAATGGAGCTGGCACAACAATGTGGGAACGCACATTCCACGCCACTTCCCGGATTTTTGGTGGAAGTTGGGAACGGGACCAGGACTGGCTCAATGCTTTGGGAACACTGGGCTCATTCCACACCACTTCCTGAATTTTTGGTGGAAGTTGGGAACATTGGCTGGCACATTTTGGGGACACCGGGTTCATTTCACACCACTTCCTGGATTTTTGGTGGAAATCAGGAATGGGAATGGGACTGGCTCAATGCTTTGGGAATACTGGGCAAATTCCACGCTGTTCCCAGGATTTTTGGTGGAAAATGGGGAACATGGACGGGGCTGGCACATTTTGGGAATACTGGGCTAATCCACACCACTTCCTGGATTTTTGGCCGGAAATCAGGAATGGGGCAGGGGCTGGCACAACACTTTGGGAATACAGGGCACGTTCTATGCTGTCCCCCAAATTTTTAGTGGAAATGGGTAATGGGGCCAGGCCTGGCACATTTTGGAAACACTGGACCCATTCCACTCCACTTCCCGTATTTTTGGTTGAAATCAGGAATGTGGCTGGGGCTGGCACAACAATTTGGGAATACTGGGCAAATTCCACGCTGTTCCCTGAATTTTTGGTGGAAAATGGGGAATGTGGCCGGGGCTGGCTCAATGCTTTGGAAACACTGAGCTTGTTCCACACCACTTCCTGAATTTTTGGTGGAAATGGGGAATGGGGCCAGGGCTGGCACAACAATTTGGGAATGCCCAGCACATTCCACACCACTTCCTGGATTTTTGGTGGAAAATGGGGAATGTGGGTGGGGCTGGCACATTTTGGGAACACTGGGCTCATTCCACTCCACTTCCCAGATTTTTGGTGGAAATGGGGAATGGGGCTAGGGCTGGCACATTTTGGGAACACCGGGCTCATTCCACTCTGCTTCCCGGATTTTTGGTGGAAATAAGGAACGTGGCTGGGGCTGGCACAGCAATTTGGGAATGCCCAGCACATTCCACGCCATTTCCTGGATTTTTGGTGGAAATGGGGAACGTGGCCATGAGATTTCAGCCCCATCCTGGCTGAGACTGAGCCCCCGACCCGGCCCTGCTGCTCCCGGCCCAGATTCCGGCTCTGCCTGTTCCCACGGATCCTTTTGCCGCCGGCCGGCAGCGATTCCTCCCTTTGGTGCTCCTGGAATGAGTTCCAAGGTTTTCCTGCTTTTCCTGCCTTTCAGGGCTCGTTGGCGGGGCTCAGACACAGGAAAAGGAGATTTTTCCAGCGCTTGGAGATCCCTGCAGGGGCGGAGGATGGGCTTTGTGCCGTTTCCCTCCCAATTCCGGCTGGATTTCGGGAGTGAGGGATGCAGCCGGTGACTCTGAGCACATGGAGGGTGCAGTTCCAGGTGGGAATTTGGGATTTTTGGGAAAAAAACCCCTCTCTTCGGGGTCTGCAGGTGCAGGAAGATTTTCTGGGAGTGCCCATCCCCCCAAAAATCCAGCCCCAGGCTCATGGTGCTCTGCAGAAAAATGGGAATTTTTTTGTGTCCCAAATCCCAAATGCTGCCCAATTCCCAGGATTTGCTCCCTCAAATTTTGGCTAAATGAACTGCAGAGTTTTGGGATCAGGGAGAAGATTTTTTCCCCGATTCTGCATTTCTGGGTATTTATCATCCTGGAAATTCCCTTTCTCAAAGGTGCTCCCTGTTTTCCTCCACCTTCCCTGGATTTGCTTTCCCGGTTAATTCGGGGTGGATCAAAGGCTATAAATGAGATGATTAAACAAAAATCCCTCGAATTCATCCCAGCCCAAAAGCTGATCCCAAACATCCTCCTGGAGCAGCGCCACGGAAGAGGAGCTGGAATCATCCCCGTTTTTATCGATTATTGCCTCCATTCCCAGCTGGAGAGCTGGGCTCGCTCCAAGGGCCTTTAGGGGGAGGATTTTGCAGCCAAACCGAACCCGGGGCTGGTTGTAACACCCGGGGAGCCTCAGCCATGCCCAGCTCTGCCTCCCGAGCGCTGAGATACCGCACGGAACCGCAGCAAAAGCGTCCACCCCCCGCACGGATCCTCTACCAAAATATCCTTCATTCCCGGGAGCAGGGAGAGGTGGGGCAGAGCCCGGCCAGCCCCGGGAATGCGGCGCTGGAAAAAATCTGAAATTTGCTGTGCCCGAAACGCTCGGAGGGAGCTGGGATTTGTCCCTGGTGCCGGCGGGAAACGGCGCCCACCCAAAATTCCTGGGACAGGGAGGGACAGCAGGAAAAACACAGCCTGGGGGTCCTGGGCAGGTGGGTCGGTGTCCCCTGACTCCGGTGACAAAGGTGGTGTCCCCGGGGACAGCGGTGACCGCTGAGCGTGGATCTGTGGGTCACGGGATCCATGGGATCCGGCTGTGCCAGCTGAGCTTTGGATCATGGCATCCCTGGGATCCGGCTGAGCTTTGGATCACAGCATCTCTGGGATCTGGCTCAGCTTTGGATCTTGGCACCAGTGAGATAAATCCTCTGTGTCAGCTGAGCTTTGATTCATGGCATCCCTGGGATCTGGCTCAGCTTTGGATCACAGCAGCAGTGGGATGAATCCCTCTGTGCCAGCTGAGCTTTGGATCACAGCATCCCTGAGATCTGGCTGAACTTTGGATCACGGCATCCACGAGATCCTACTCAGCTTTGGATCACGGCACCAGTGAGAATAAATCCCTCTGTGCGAGCTGAGCTTTGATTCACAGAACAGCATCCCTGGGATCCGGCTGAGCTTTGGATCACAGCATCTCTGGGATCTGGCTCAGCTTTGGATCTCGGCACCAGTGAGATAAATCCTCTGTGCCAGCTGAGCTTTAGATCACAGCACGGCATCCCCGAGATCCAGAGGAGTTTTTGATCTCAGCATCGACAGGATTCGGCTGAGCTTTGGCTCATGCACCAGTGGAATCCAGCTGAGCTTTAGATCACGGCACCAGTGAGATAAATCCCTCTGTGCCAGCTGAGCTTTGGATCACAGCATCTATGAGATCCAGCTGAGCTTTTGATCTCAGCATCCGTGGAGTCTGGCTGAGGTTTGGATCATGGCACTTGTTGGTTGAATCCCTCTGTGCCAGCTGAGCTTTGGATCACGGCATCCCCGGGATCCGGCTGTGCTGGCTGAGCTTTGATTCACAGCACAGCATCCCCGGGATCTGACTGAGCTTTGATTCACAGAACAGCATCCCCGGGATCCGGCTGAGCTTTGATTCACAGAACAGGGATTTGATTCACATCCCTGGGATCTGACTGAGCTTTGATTCACAGAACAGCATCCCCGGGATCTGGCTAAGCTTTGGCTCACAGCAGCAGTGGGACGAATCCCTCTGTGCAGCTGAGCTATGGATCTTGGCATCCCTGGGATCTGGCTGAACTTTGGATCACGGCATCCACGAGATCCTCTCAGCTTTGGATTGGCACCAGTGGATGAACTCGTGCAGCGACTTAGATCAGCAGTGAATCCCTCTGTGCCAGCTGAGCTTTGATTCACAGAACAGCATCCCTGGGATCCGGCTGAGCTTTGGATCACAGCAACCCTGGGATCCGGCTGAGCTTTGGCTCACAGCAGCAGTTGGATGAATCCCTCTGTGCCAGCTGAGGTTTGGATCACAGCATCTATGGGATCCAGCTGAGCTTTGGATCACAGCACAGCATCCACAGGATCTGGCTGTGCCGGCTCAGCTTTGGATCATGGCATTCATGGGATCTGACTGTGCCAGCTGAGGTTTGATTCACAGAAGCATCCATGTGAGGATTCACGAAGCATCTGTGGGATCCGGCTGAGTTTTGATTCACAGCACGGCATCCACGATCCACCTGAGCTTTGGATCACGGCATCCCTGGGAACCGGTGAGCTTTGGATCATGGCATCCCTGGGAACCGGTGAGCTTTGGATCATGGCATCCCTGGGAACTGGTGAGCTTTGGATCACGGCATCCCTGGGATCTGGTGAGCTTTGGATCACGGCATCCCTGGGAACTGGTGAGCTTTGGATCACGGCATCCCTGGGAACTGGTGAGCTTTGGATCATGGCATCCCTGGGATCCGGCTGTGCCAGCGGATCCCAAAAATCCATCGGGTGCCAGGCAGGGAAAATCCACCCCAGGAGCAGCCCCAGGCTCTGGCCTGTCCCGCTGGACGCACCCCTGGAACCCCGGTGTCTCTGCCCAGGGACTTCCCCACCCACCAGGGTGAGTTTCCCCAGCCCCAGCTACACCCGGAGGAGGCTCCTCAGATGTTCCCACCCCAGCCTGAAGGACATGGAGCAGCACCCAGCTCAGGGTTGGTGAGGTGGGGCCAATTTGTGTCTGAATCTGGATTTGACACATTCCTGACCCAGCCTGAAGGACACAGAGCGGCTCCTGGCTCGGGGTCAGTGAGACGGTGCCATTTTGTGTCTGAACCAGATTTGACACATTCCTGACCCGCGAAGACATGGAACGCTCCCGGCGAGTGGCACGGCACAGGGTCGTGAGGCGGTACCATTTTGTGTCTGAATCCAGATTTGACAGATTCTCAACCCAGCCCAAAGGATGTGGAGTGGCACCTGGCACGGTGCGGCCGGCACAGGCGCGGGGTCGGTGAGGCGGTGCCATTTTTGGTTGGAATCTGGATTTGACACATTCCCAACCCAGCCCAAAGGACACAGAACAGTTCCTGGCACATTGCAGCCAGCATGGGCCCGGGGTTGGAGAGGAGGTGCCATTTTGCATCTGAATCCAGATTTGAACATTCCCAACCCAGCCCAAAGGACATGGAACAGCTCCTGTCACAGCTGGCACGGGTGCAGGACTGGTGAGGCAGTGCTATTTTGTATTGGAATCCAGATCTGACATATTCCCAACCCAGCCCAAAGGACACAGAGCGCTCGCTGGCTCGGGGTCAGTGACGCAGTGCCATTTTGTGTCTGAATCTGGATTTGACACCTTCTTGACCCAGCCTGAAGCACCCGGAGCCGCTGCCAGCACAGGGTTGGTGAGGCGGTGCCATTTTGTGTCTGAATAAGGATTTGACTCATTCCCCACCCAGCCCGACGGACACAGAGCGGCTCCTGGATGGGGTCAGTGAGTGGTGCCATTTTGTATCTGAATCTGATTTGAACATTCCAACAGCCCAAGACAGAACGCTCCTGGTGCAGTGGGCAGCCAGGTGAGGGTCGATGAGGCGGTGCCATTTTGGGTCTGAATCCAGATTTGATGCATTCCCAACCCAGCCCGAAGCACACGGAGAGGCTGCCGGTGCAGGGTTGGTGAGGCGGTGCCATTTTGTACCTGAATCTGGATTTGACACATTCCCAACCCTGCCCAAAGCACGCGGAGTGGCTCCTGGCTCGGGTTGGTGAGGCGGTGCCATTTTGTGTTGGAGTACAGATTTGACACATTCCCCACCCAACCCAAAGGATGTGGAGCAGCTCCTGGCTCAGGGTCGGTGAGGTAGAACCATTTTGTGCCTGAATCCGGAGCTGACACATTCCCAACCCAGCCCAAAGGACACAGAGCGGTTCCTGGCTGGGGTCAGTGAGGCAGTGCCATTTTTTGTCTGAAGCCAGATCTGACACATTCCCGACCCAACCCGAAGCACGTGGAGCAGCTCTTGGCTGGGGTCAGTGGGGCAGTGCCATTTTGTGTCTGAATCCAGATCTGACACAATCCCAACCCTGCTCAAAGCCCGCGGAGTGGCTCCTGGCTCAGGGTTGGTGAGGCGGTGACATTTTGTGTCTGAATTCAGAGCTGACACATTCCCGACCCAACCAGAAGCACACGGAGCAGCTCTTGGCTGGGGTCAGTGATGCGGTGCCATTTTGTGTCTGAATCTGGATTTGACACATTCCCCACCCAACCCAAAGGATGTGGAGCAGCTCCTGGCTCAGGGTCGGTGAGGCAGAACCATTTTGTGCCTGAATCCGGAGCTGACACATTCCCAACCCAGCCCAAAGGACACAGAGCGGCTCCTGGCTGGGGTCAGTGAGGCAGTCCCATTTTGTGTCTGAATTCAGAGCTGACACATTCCCAACCCAACCAAAGCGCGCGGAGCAGCTCTTGGCTGGGTTGGTGAGGTGGTGCCATTTTTTGTCTGAAGCCAGATCTGACACATTCCTGACCCAACCCGAAGGATGTGGAGCAGCTCCTGGCTCAGGGTCGATGAGACAGCACCATTTTGTGTCTGAAGCCAGATCTGACACATTCCCGACCCAACCCAAAGCGCGCGGAGCAGCAGCTCCCAGCACTGACCTGTCCAGGGCGATGGCCGTCATGGAGTAGATGCTGGCGAAGACGGCGGCGATGGGGAAGAAGTTGTGGAAGCGGCAGTAGAAGGCACCGTAGTACCACTCGTTGTGCACGGCGTAGCTGAAGTTCACCACGGTGTTGAGGGCGGCCATGGAGGCCTCGGCGAAGGCCAGGTTCACCAGGAAATAGTTGGTGACCGTGCGCATGCGTTTGTGCGCCACGATGATCCACATGACCACCACGTTGCCCACCACGGCCACCAGCACCACCAGGGCGTAGGCCACGGCCCACAGGGCCACCTGCCACGGCGGCTGCACGAACGGGTTGGCCGAGGACTCGTTCAGGGAGGCGTTGAGGTGCTCCAGCTCCGCTTCCAGTGGCGGAGAGTCATCCATGGCGCCCCGGAGCCGCCAGAGCCGGCACAGGGAAGGGTGGGGTGTGGGGTCCTTCGGGGTTGGGGTGCAGCAGGCTCAGGGCACAGCAAATTTGGGGGTGTGGGTCCCTCTGTATCAGCCAATTTGGGGTGCGGGGTCCTTCTGGGTTAGGGCGCAGCAGGGTCAAAAGCAAACAGCTGCCTTTTGGGGGCATGGGGGGACCCTCCTGGTAGCCACTTTGGGGCGCAGGCCTCCTGGTTTTAGGTGCAGGCCACTCCGGATCAGCAATTTGGGCATGCGCAAAAAGGGGAGGAAACGCCCGAAAAAAATTTTTTTTTTTTTCCCCCCCTTCCTTTTTTTTTTCCCCCCCCCGCCCCCTTTTTTTTTTTTTTTTTTTTTTTTTTTCCCCACCCCCCCCCCCTTTTTTGGAG
>VKON01000562.1:0-14086 GCA_009741485.1 Malurus cyaneus samueli | reverse complement strand
AAAAAAAAAAAAAAAAAAAGGGGGAAAGAGGAAAAAAGAAAAAAAAAAAAAAAAAAAAAAAAAAAAGTTTAAAAAAATCGGGGGAATCCAAAGAAGCACCATTAATAACTTCACCCAACTGAGAAAGAGATACTAGCAGCTTATGAGGGTGTTTCGAGCGCTCAAGAAGTTTGTTGGACAGAAGCGCTGTCTGCTTACATGTGGCACCCGACAGTGACTTTGCCTGGTTTTTACACTGATGTTCAAAGGAAACATCCCCTCAACCCATCATGCAACCAGTGCTTACATGGCAGTAATGGATACATTTATTACACGAATCAACATGGGAAAACACCATTTCCCAGGAATCCTCGGAAGACATTTTGGATTGGCCAGAAGCCAGAAGATTTTTGAGTATCGTCTGAGAAGGTGATTCGTGCCCAAGAAGCACGACCATATCAATGAATTACCAGAAGATCAAGGAGCTATGCTATATTTAGCTGATGGATCTGCCGTGTAGTAGGAAACCATCAGAAGATGGAAGGCTGCTGTGTGGAGTCCCACGTCAAAGTCATGAGGAATGCTGAAGGGGAAGGAGAATCAAGCCAATATGCAGAGGGTGAAAGCCATTCAACTAGCCCTAGGGGTTGCTGAGAGAGAAAAGTGGCCATTCTTTATTTCTTACACCGACTCCTGATTGGTGGCTAATTGCCCTGTGGGGGTGGCTGCAGCAGTGGAAAGAAGAACAATTGGCTACGCAGGGGTAACCCATCTGGGCCGGCTGCCTTGTGGCAAGGATATCGCTGCATCGGGTAGAGAAGGTAACTCTTGAAGGTACGCCATGTGATGCACATGTACCAGAAGCCGTGCCACGAGGAACATCAAACACGTGAACGGGTAGATAAAGCTCCAAAATTGAGAAGCTCAGGTGGACCTAGATTGGGAAAGGAAGGGTGAGCTTGTTCTAGCCGATGGGCCCATGAAACATCAGGGCATCTTGGAAGAGATGCAACTACAGATGGGCTCTGATCGGGGGTGGACCTGACCATGGAGGTATCAGCCAGGTTATACATGAATGTGAAACATGTGCTGCAATCAAGCGAGCCACGCGAGTGAAGCACTCTATGGAATAGAGGGCGGTGGCTGGTTTCCAGTATGGTGAGGCCTGGCAAGTTGATTACATTGGGCCTTTGCCACAACACATCAAGGCAAGTGTTATATCCTCACCATGGTGAGGCAACAACGGCTGGTTGGAGACAACCAGTGAACCATGCCACTGCCCGGAATATCTCAGGTCTTGAAAGAGCATTTTATGGCGACATGGAACCCCAGAAAGAATTGAGTTCGGACAACGGGACTCATTTTCGAAATAATTCTATAAACTCCTGGGCAAGGAGACATGGCACAAGTGGATATATATATCCCCTATCATCCACAGGTCTCTGGGAAAATCGAAAGATACAATGGGCTGCTAAAAACTATGTTAAGGGCACTAGGTAATGGCAATGGAAACACTGGATATACAACTTAGCAGAAGCCACTTGGCTGGTCATACAAGGGGATTGCTAACGTCTGGTCCTGCCCAAACTAAGCCATTACACACTGTGGAAGGAGACAAGGTCCCTGCGTTACAGACAGGGAAGTGGCTAGGAAAGTCAGTGTGGATTTCTTCCCCACGGGAAAAGGCAAACCCATTTGTGGGATTGTCTTTGCCCAAGGGCCTGGGTGTACTTGGTGGGTTATGCAAGGGATGGGGAGACACGGTGTATACTCAAGGAGATTTAACCTTGGGGAGAATAATCTATGATGTAAGTTGTATGTTGCAGGAGGTAAAGTAGCGGAGTGACAAGAAGGAATTTTGAAAAAAGTAAGAAGAATATGATGATGAGCCGGGATGAAGAATTTTGGCAGAAGTAGAGAATATTATGACTAGCCGGGACAGTGTTGGTGCCCAACAATCAAGCATGCAACTTCTCCTGCCCTGACCCTCATCCTGCTGAAGACATGTGAAGGGACATTATAGTTGTGGATAGAATGGTTTAAGGATGTGTTGATGTATGTGTGGACAAGAAGGGTTCTAGTAATGAAAATACTGGAAATTTAAGAATTGGAAGAGATACATATAAGATTCTTGGAATCTAGTATGACGTAATGGTATGGAATAAGGGTGGAGATTGTATTGGGTCTGAGTGAGGTAAAGCTCAAGCCTTTCCAGTGCTGTGCTTTGTGAGTGCTGGACGGGGCTGATAACAGAGCAGTGTTTTGGCTTTGCGCAGTGCTGTCCCTGCCACATTCCTCCCTCAAAGGGTGGGTTGTGGAAGATCCTGGGAGGGGAGACTAGGCCATGACCCAAAACAACAAAGGATATTCCATACATAGATGTAGCTCAGATATATAGCAGGAGAGAGAGAAGGAAGGGGGGGGCATTCATGAGTTTTCAATGTTTGCCTTCCGGAAAACCACTACGCGTGCTGAAGCCCTGCTTCCCGGGAAGTGCCCGAACAACGCTGCTGAATGGGAAGTAGAGATTGATTTCTTTCTTTGCCTTTAGCTTTGGCATTTGTGCGCGCAAGTCTTTGCTTTATTGTATTTTAGCTATAAAAAACTATTTATTCTCACTCTGCTGGCATGTGCGCCATTTACTTCCCCCGTCCAGAGGGAAGGGAGTGATAGGGTAACCACAACACCCCCAGTGCAGTGGCAGTTTTGTCTCTGTTTTCCACTCTTTTCCAAGCTGCGGGGAGGGAAATAGTCACTGCAGGAGTAGCCTCTCCCCCCACCATCTTGTCGTTGTTCCTGAAGGCCATGGGATGTGGAGTGTGGGAATAGCTGCCATCTTGTCTCTGTCTGGGGAAACTATGTGGAGCCAGCTGCGTGGGAACAGCCGCCATCTTGTTGTTTTCTTAGGGAGCCAGGCAATATCTTTCAGTGGTAAATGCCCTCTTTGTGGGTAAACCATTCTTTCTTTTGTATAATCTTTTATTAACATTGTTGTGTTTACTGCAATTTCTTCGGTAAATTGTGATTCCAACTGTTGCTGTTGGCCAGACAGCAGACACAAAGAACATACACAAAGAAACACATATACACACACAAAAAGTAACCCCTTTATCCTGAGACAGGCCTCTTTTATCCACTTTAGCAACCAGTGCATGCATTTGTGTCAAGCATACATTGGTTAAGAGACAGTGTTTAATTACTCATATCAGTATATGATTGGTGGAGTTTGCAAAGACTGCATTGTCGCCAATGTTTCAGTTCCGCCACTTGCGTTATCAATTCTACATTCCAATCTCTTTTTCTCTAGGCAGCCAAGGATGTGGTCTTTTCTCCATGCAGGTGTTAACACTCCCTACACTCCAACTTCTTGTTTGAAAGACAGTGAAGATGAAGGTCAGGGAACTCCCCCTTGGAAGTGGAATGATATGACCCACCTTCCCTCCAGATTATTATAACTTTGAAATTACAGAGGCTTCAGCAATGATATGGGAAAGGAAAAACAGTTCTTAGTGTTATTATATACTTATGTATAACAAGACAAACAACAACAACGCGCAACAACAAACATAAACAGAAACCAAATTACAGGCCTTCTCTCAGCTGTCGAGCACTTTCCCCTTTGGTGTAGTTATGTCACCGTGGCAGTGGTGTGTCGCTGGAGGCAGGTCGATATTCCAGGGCGCTTGCGTATTGCAGGGGAGCGCTGTGGCGGGATTGCAGGGCGCGTGCGGTATGCAGGCGCGTGGCGTTGAGGGTGTCGCGTTCCAGTCGGCTATGTACCTCACGGTGGCAGACATGGGAAGCGCAATACAGAGGGGCTTCTTAGCGAACCACGGGAGTCTGATCTGGTGCCCTCTCCAATGGCGAGAAGTGAAGTTGTAGCAGGAACCTTGGAGCAGCAAGCTGGAACGCAGAGGTGGACACACCCAAGTAGCAACAAATTATAGCAAAAGCTCTGTAGCCATAGCAGGAAGAGCGTTGTGGGGGGTGTTTTTTCCAGGTGTTGGTTAAAATGAGCAAGAAGCCCTGAAGCAGTGGCAAAGAACAGTGGGTCTGGGAGAGGAATCATTCCCCTGGGTGGCTCACAAGCAGTGGCTAGTCTTGGGGTCGGGCTGTGCAGAGCTCCCCCTGGCAGGGATAGGGTGCTCCCGGGTCTCAGTGCGGCATGCACTGACTCTGGGCTCCCAAGCAGCAGAGAAGCAGAGAAGCAAGCTGTAGGGTTACAGAATATTGGTAGTGGTAACAGCAGAACAACAGGACCTTGAAGTCAGGCCTATCTTCTGTCCTTTGGTGCAGAAGAGCCTTGGAATAGTAAACACAACTGATCTGTGAGTGAGTAGATGGACCACAAGAAAAGTTTGTAACTACTAGTTCACGCGAGACTAAAAGAACACTGCTTGCTACCATAAAGGGTGTTGTTTACCTAGTACCATAAAAGACAATATTCTGACACAAAATAATTGATTGGGGCATGCTGTGGTGTAGAATCACTTCCAGGTTAATTTACCATATATAAGGAATTTACACTGCGCAATAAACGTCTTCACGTCTCACAAGCCTACGTGGAGTCCGTGCCTCAATCGTCGCAGATAACCTGTGAGGGGTAGTGGGATCAATGCCCACATTCTCCACCGTAGGGGTGGAATGTATTGGTTTTGCTTGGCCTGCTTTTTGGTAGCGGGGGGGCCACAGAGATGGCTTCTGTGAGAAGCTGCTAGAAGCTTCCACCATGTCCAGCAGAGCCAATCCCTAATGGCTCTGGAGATGGACATGCTTGCTGGCCAAAGCTGGGCCAATTGAGATGTTTTTCGTACACTCTGTCCTCTGTGATAACATATTTAAGAAGAAAATTAAAACAAAGAGTGGGACACAGTTTTTTCCTAGCCAGAGTGGAAGAGGAGGTGAGAACATGTGAGGGAAACAACATGGAAACACCAAGGTCAGTGAAGAAGGAGGGAGAGGAGGTGCTCCAGGTGCCGGAACTGAGATTCCTCTGCAAGGTGTGATGATGACCATGGTGAAGCAGGCTTTCCCCCTGCAGCCCACAGGGATCCATGGGGGATGCAGAGACCTGCTCGCAGCCCATGGGAGAGGTGCCCACACTGGAGCAGGTGGATGCCTGTAGGAGGCTGTGATCCAGTGGGAGACCCGGTGGAGAGAGCAGGCCCCTGTTTCCAGGTTGGAGCAGTCTGTCCTTGGAGGACAGCAGCCGTGGACGAGCGACCCATGCCTCAGCAGTTTTGGAAGGACTGCTGCTCATGAGACTGGAACCATGCTGGAGAAGTTCACAGAGAACTGTCTTGTAACAATGGGGGAACAGAGAGATGGACTTCTTCTGGCTGGTTCAAAGAAAATCCCTTTTTTTTCAAAAAGCCATGCCTTTTTATATCTTGAACTTTCCCTGGCTAAACAGGGATTGACTGTAAATCATGAGGATCTGTGGCCCACGAACTTTCCCATCCAGTCACATCTCTGGTTAGGTGGTGTCCACGTGCTCTGTTTAACCAATCAGAGCTTGATGCACAAGGCTATTGCATGTCAATCATAAAAGCTGCTCCCTGGTCACATGACCCACAGCTTGAACCTTTTCCAAACTGTAGGCTTTAAAAGGGGTAAACAAGCTTAAGGCTTTTTTTAAACCCCAACACTGTTTCCCATGGGAGGGACCCCATGGTGCAGAAGGGGAAAGACTCCTCTCCCTGAGCAGAGGAAGAAGATCTCAGTGACAGACTGACCAAAAAACTCCCACACCCTGTTCCCTGCGCTGTCCTGTCAGAGGGAAGGAGGAAGGGGTTGGGGGGAATAATGGTCTTTTTAAGGGCTTCTTTTACTTCTCATTATCCTCCTCTGATTCTGTTAGTAAAAGAAATTACTTTGTAACTCTAAGTTAAGCCTGTTTTGCCCTTGGAGCGCTTTCTCCTGGTTCTTATCACAACTCATGACCCCTTCATTGAATTTTTTTTTGTCTTGGGTACCTGGTGTTTGGCCAGTGTTAAACCACAATACTCACCCATACCAACAACCATGGGCAAATCTCCTCTTAACCTCGAGGAGTATCCTTGGTGGGAGTCCCCAAAACCCAAGGGAGAAATCTCCACACACTCCAAGGAGGAATATGTTTGTTGAACCTACCATATAGAAAATAGACTGGACATTTATAGTGTAAAGAGGTTGCCTGCCAGTCATATGTCTGGAGGTCAGTTAAGCAGTTTGTCTGCCATATCTTTCCTCCCTATCAGGATGTTGATTTGAGTTTGCTGTGCCAGACTGAGTATTTAACACCAAAAACCATCACATGATGCCCCTCTTAGTCCACTACTGATAGCTTGCAAAATAGGGGATTGTTTGAGTTGTTTGACCACATTCCAGGGGAGAGTATCCTGCTACAGTCAGGAATTCTCCTTTTTTTCCTGAGTTCCAGCCAAAGCTCTGTGTTCATTCAGGCTGATCTTCTTCCCACCAGCCCATCTATCATCATGAAGGGATAGCCTGTTGCTGTGCCTTTTAAGATTTTCTTCCTGAAGAATGTCCAGCCTTTCCTGACTCCTTTGCCCTTTGGGACTGCCTCCAAGGGACTCTGCTTGCTGGACCCCAAAACAGGCACAAGTCTGCCCTTGGGGAGCCCATTGTAGCAGTACTGCTATAGCATACTCTAAATCCTTTATTAGAAGCCAAGGATACAAATAAAACGTTTTTTTCTGCAGCAGACCAGAAGAGAGGAAGAGGTTTTGCATTAGGGTATGTATCTGCTTAGTTCTGTATCAATATAAAGGACTCATTCATATAAAATATTAATATAAAATTATTTTTCATGTTAAGATTGGGGAAAATATTGGAAGACTGACGAGGAGGATTGTAAATACTCTTGATTGACTTGCAGCTGGGGTGTTGAAAACATATATATCATATTAATTGTTTATCTTGTGTATTTGACAATATATTTGGTCTGCTGAGCTGGAGTTCATTTCCCATAGCACTCACGGTGCTGTGCTTTCATTAGGAGCTGAAAGACGTTGAGAACTCACCAGTGTTTTGGCTTGCTGAGCAGTGCTGTACAGCATCATCACTGCCTCCCCAACATTACCCCCCCCTCCCCCCCCCCCCCCCCCCCCCGCCCCATCAAGGGGCTGGGGTAGGCAAGATCCTGGAGGGGCACAACTGGGCCAGCTGACCCAAACTGACCAAAGGGATCTTCCATGCCTTATAATATCAGCTCAGATATAAAAAACTAAGGGAAGAAGGAGGAAGTGGGGCATTGGTATTACAGTTTGCCTTCTGGAGCAACCACCATGTATGCTGAAGCCCTGCTTCTGAGATGTGCGAACATCACTGCTGATGGGAAGTAGAGGATCATTTATTTTTCTCTTTGCTTGTTCATGTGCAAACTTTTGCTTTTGCTTTAGCAAACTGCCTTACCTCAACCTATGAGTTGCTTGCATCTTATTTTCTTTCCCCTGTCCAGCTGAGAAGAGGGAGGGATAGAGTGGTTTGGTGAGCACCTGACATCCAGCCAAGGTCAACCCACCACAGACAAGTAGAACTTCTGTGTTTAGATAGCATAGGCCTGTGACAACTTTAGATGAACCATACAGAACATGCTTGAGATTCCTGCCCTGCTGTGGAAAACGTCAGAGCACAGCAGTAAACTACACCTGCATGAGTCCTTGATAAACAGGCGAAAGCAGCAGGTTCAGTGATTGTCTAGCAAAGATCGAGTTCTGCAATGCCGGCATTCCTGCTTGTGTGCCTCAGGCTGGGTGCTACTTCAGGGATACCCCAGTTGGTGAGGTAATGGAAATAAATTTACTCTGCATTTCCTCTGTGGTTTTGTGGCTCTTGCATCCTGACTGTGATGGCTCACACAATGATTAATAAAGTTCTTTTATGTTTTCCTTTATTTGATGCTATTTTAAATTAATATTATCAAATGCTGCATATTTAAATCTTGTCTCAGCCTATTCAAAATTAATATTTCTAGAAAGATATAATTCTAAAATGTTTCAAAGTTTATTCTGGAGCAGAATGAGTTAGCCACTTGTCCGGTCCAGAGAGGGTGGTCCTGGTGTCACTGAAACTGCAGTGTCATGGTTTGAACCCTGGCTGAATGCTGTTATAAACACATACTATAGTGTTGGCTTTCACAAGTATTAAGATGAGTGTTATGTGTGTGATGATAAACTCATATTGTAGTGTTGGTTCTCGCAGAGATTAAAGGTAGATCCTATGTGTTGTGCATCATGATAGAATGTTGTCTTACTTGTAGAAGAAGTTTAGTTATGTAAACATGATTGTGAAATAATTACTGTTCTTATTTTCTTTGTAATTCGGATGTAGTTATAGAATACTTTTGATTATCTTGCAATAACTGAAATATTGTAGATTGTGACTTAAACTTTTCCATGTAGGATTTTTTTGCACATTATAGCAAAACTATACAAGAAGCTACAGGGAGACTCATTTAGATTATGAATGGTGCCCTGGCTGCATACACCGACCAAAAGATAAGAAAAGAGAAAGGAATGCATGAGAAAAGGATCACTTCCCCAAGGCTATCAGCACAGACCCTGACCAAAAGGGGGAATGGAAATAGAGGCTTTGGTATACGTATTATAAAAAGTCTCTGGTCAGAGGAGCTTGTAAAACATCCATCCTTTGCGGCAAAAGGAGTCTGGCTGGCGAGAGCACCAACCTTCGGATGGGCTTATCTGCATGGAAAGGTCAGGGGTGTTGTGACCCATCAGGCCCCTGTAAAATTCCCCATCAAAACCATCTGCTGAAATAAGAACAGGGTCACACGAAGACCCCAGGAGCATAAAACAACAAGACTGTAAAAAGGTGGATCCATGTTAAACAGTTACTAGACAAGTTTAAATATGCATAAATGTCTATGAATAAGCATTGCTGATGTAACACAGAATGTATTTAAAGAAGTTTCTGTCAATAGCAGGACGGCCTCTGGCAGATGGCCAAGCACCCGACGTTGTATCCTTTTGCTTTTATGTACCCTACTGTCATTTATTAAAACCTTTTAAATTTTAACAGCAGAGTGAACTTCGTTTTTCACAATGCCAAGCACTCACCACGCTTAAAAAAACTAATTAATACAAGGATTTATGGATTTCGATAAGGATTGGGAGAAAAATAAACCGTCCACAGGTTAAAACAGGGTGTAACTTTAAGTTGCAAGGTAAATTTATTACTAAAACTACTAAAACTACTGCGCAAAAAGGGGGGAACGAGTCAGAGGGAGGATTTATGGAGAAAAAAAATGGACTCATAAGACCGTTTCTTTCCTTCCCCCCCCCCCCCCCCCACTCCCCCTTTCCCGCGGTGCAGGGGGTTGAGCCACGGTGTGTGTGTGTGTGTGTGTTTTTCTGGTTAGTTCATCACCACGGTTTTGTTCCATCGCTTAACAAGAAGGTCCTTCTCTTGCTTGTGTCACTGTGGGAGTCTTTCCCAGGAAAGAAGTATATCAAACTGCTATGGCATGGGTTTTCTTTCCATGGGGGAGGAAGCAGTCCTCCAAAGCCAGGCTGTCTCCATGACCGGGAGCAATGCTTTACTCTTGAGTATCCCACAAAAACACAACTTCCTCCAGACATTTACTCACTCCAGGCATGGGCCACCAGCCCACAGCTATGATTAGTCCTCCAAGGCCAGGTCACTTATATCTCGGGTCTCCACACGACACAGTCACCTCAGGAACAGCTTGTTCTCCTCCATGGTCAGCACCAAGCTTGCAAAGCACATCCGCCCCCCCCCCACCTTCTTCCACTGACCTCAGTGTCTCCATTTTCTCACATCTCTCACTTCCTCCTCCATCCTCCTGCATGCAGGGGAGGCTAAGGCGCTGCCTTCTTTGTTTTTGGATTTTTGTTAAATATGTCATCACAGAGGCATAACACATCTCAATTGGCCCAGGCTTGGCCAGAGCAATGTCCATCACCTTCAGAGCCATCAGAGATTGGCTCTACAACACAGGGGGAAGAGAGGGCTCAGCTGGACAATGATGAAGACTTCCAGAAACTTCCCACAGGAACCATTTTGTGGCCCCCCTCCCACTACTAAAAACTGGGGGGGGGGGGCAGGCAAAACCACCACATGTGGGGAAGAACAAAAAATATCCAACATTTTTTAGTGCTGGAGAATTAAGGGGTTACTTTATTCTGGCAAGGATGTTGTTCTGGCCAGGATGTACAACAGAAATAATTTCATCCAAACATTGCCCAGGTTGTGCAGAAAAAAATCATTGCATCACACATGATTTTTTACTAGATTTTTCACATACTTATATAGTCAAAACCCAGAGAAATCAATTGGTTCGCTATTCATTTGTCCCAAGTTACAGAGTTCTTATTATTTGGTTTCCTACTGGTTGTTGATCCCTTTACCTTCCATGCAAATTAGGTTCTTATTTTTCATTCTCTTATCTCTTTTTTTCCCAGACCAGGTATCTCCGACCATGCCAGGGGTGATGTTTGGAGTTGATGTTCCTTAATGCTTGTTATCTTTTGCATATCTTCTGTGCTACTCCCAGTCTGTTGAGAGGTTAAGCTCATCAGGCCTCGAGTGGCAAACAGTTCTTTGAAAAGAAACTTCACTTCCTTTCCCCCTAGGCAAAGATGAACAAAGCCCCTGACTAAAGTTATACTAAATTTTTTTTAAATTTGTATCATTTTCAACACTAGGCTGCCTGCTCTGGGAAAGCTGCAAAATGTCAGGTCCCTAGAGGGCAGTCTTGGACTGCTTACTTTAAGATAGCCGGTGTTAAGGATACCCTTGGGCTAAATTAAGGTGAAACAACATCAAACAATCATTTAGAAAGTTTCACTCATGGCAGCAACTATTTAAACCTTATGATGGGTTGAAAAGCCTGGGGTGGAAATTATTTAAACATTTTGGAACAACACGTGTCAACAGTGATTTCTGAACAGCCTGCAGCAGCGGTAATTTAAACTTTTAAGGAGAGGAAGAAAAGAAGAAAGAAAGATAAAAAAATAGAGGTAGGGAAAGATCCAGATCACCACCCAGGGTTCCTCCAGATGGTGGGTGCACGGATTGTGGATGCACACACAGCCCCTCTCAGTTGCGCTATTTATAGCCTCGTCCTTGCGCCCACATATTTTGCTATTCTCAAACTTTTTAGAAGGGGATCCCAGAGTACTGTGACTTCAACTATCCTCCCCCAGTCAGATGCAAGTGCAATGCTGTCTCAAATTTGTTTTTAGATATAGTTACCCAAGATAAGGAAGTTGGCCCCAGAAAAGTGCTATTCTGCCTTTGCAAGACCTTCTTTTCTAACCACACCTTGACATTGGCCGGACAGCGACACGAAATAATAGACACATATACACACAACAACTAACAACTATTTTATTATGGGGCAAGCCCCTTTTATCCACTTAGCAACTAGTGTATACATTTGTGGCAAAGATACATTGGTTAGTGAGGCTGTCACTTTTCTACTTATCAGCATATGATCGGTGGGTTATTGTTTCTGTCTTTGAACACCTGTGTTATTGGTCGTTATACAATACCCAATTACCCGTTTTCACTAGATAAGGTTTGATATTATCTTTGTTCATTTTATTTCTAAGAGATATCCTAACAGCTATGCTCATGCACCTCTCGTTATTTATACAGTGGAAACGTCATGTCTATCCAGTATGAGCACCCGAATACTGCCTATGCAATACATTACATCGTTGCTTTTCTGTTTGCTAAATGCATGAGATTTTGCTAACAACAGTGACTAAATCTCAAAATCAGAATGCTAAGCCAGATGGATTCTTTCTATCACTGATATTGTACCCCTTTCATGCCATGTGTTATCTTTAGTTGATCACTCACAATTTTGGATAGACTACCATGAAAATATAACAGCCTTGAGAGCAAAACAATTATTTCTGTGATTGTTTTTGAATTGCTGTTGTTGAAAAAACATTGTTAAGAATAGTGTGTATTAGTACTCTTTTGAATTCCCCTGTTAGTTTGCCTTTAGACTTTGTTTCTCTACTGTTTACAGAGTGTGAATAAGCTACTGCATCAAACTCTTTAAGCAATATCTATCTCTTGCTTAAAGAAAACAGGGGAGATGTTGGGAATTATCAGGGTTAAAATCGCTGTGTGACGCTCCGTGGCAAGCTAGGGCTGCCTGGCTTCGGGAGCTATCAGCCAGCTGCAGCAGCGGCGGTGTTACAACGGCAGATGAGCAAAACTCCTGCCCCCCTTTTTAGGTTCGGACCCCCCTGCTGCATGTAAGACCCCTCAGACAGTTGCGAAAACCCACTCCTTTATCAGATTTGTATTTAAAGTGACCAAGAGAAATGATTACTTGGAATATTCATTGAAGTTCATTAGAGTGGTTATAAAAGCATCGTCAATTCTAATAAAGTTCGAGTTCAGCAGATCATTCATAAGTGGTGCAGATATGCTGTTCTTCCCGGCGCTTTCTCCGAACAAAACTGGACTTAAACTGTAACACATTTCTGTTCAAAAACAAAAAAGGGGACCTTGGAGGCAGAAATCTGCATTTCCTGCTCGCAATCAGAAACCCAGCTATAATTGCTTATATGGACTGAGTCCTGGGGAAACAAAAGGAGAGGTTTAACAGCCTGCATGGAGGAGGATGCTGACCTGCCAAACACCGCACGACCTTGGCTGCCCTCTGGTAAAGAGAATGGGCAATGTTGTAGCCAATTAACACAGGTTTCAAAGACCAGAAACAATAACCCCACCGATCATATGCGATAAGTAAAAGTGACAAGCCTCACTAACCCAATGTATCTGCCACAAATGATACGACTGTGCTAAGCTGATAAAAGGGCTTTGCCCATAATAAAACTATTGTTAGTTGTTGTGTGTATCAACGTGTCTATTATTTCGTGTGCTGCCGGCATGTTCAAGTGTGGTTAGAAAAAGAAGGTCTTGCAAAGCAGTAATAGACAAAAAAACACTTTTCTGGGGCCAACTTCCTTATCTTGAGTAACTATATCTAAAAACAAATTTGAGACAGTCATGCACTGACTGACTGTGGAGATAGTTGAAGTCACAGTACTCTGCTATATCCCCTTCTAAAAAGTTTGAGAAATAGCAAAATATGTGGGCGCAAGGGACGAGCTATAATAGCGCACTGAGAGGGCTGTTGTGTGCATCCACCAATTCCGTGCACCCACCTCTGCGAAGGAACCTCTGGGGTTGGCTGATCTGGATCTTTCCCTACCTCTATTTTTATCTTTCTTTCTCTTTCTTCCTCTCCTTAAAAGTTTTAAACATTTACGTGCTGCAGGCTGTTCCAGAAAATCATGTTGACACGTGTTGTTTCCAAAATGTTTAAATAATTTCCACGCCCAGCTTTCAACCGATCATAAGGTTATTAAATAGTTGCTGCCATGAGTGAAACTTTCTAAATGATTGTTTGATGTTGTTCACCTTAATTTACCCAAGTGTTATCCTTAACACCGGCTATCTAAAGTAAGCAGCCAAGACTGCCCTCTAGGACCTGACATTTTGCAGCTTTCCAGAGCAGGCCAGCCTAGCTTGTGAAAATGATACAAATTTAAAAAAATTTAGTAGTAACCTTTTAGTCAGGGGCTTTGTTCATCTTTGCCTAGGGGAAGGAAGTGAAGTTTCTTTTCACAAAGCAACGTTTGCCACTCGAGGCTCTGATGGCTTAACCTCTCAACAGACTTTGGAGTAGCACAGAAGATATGCAAAAGATAACAAGCATTAAAGGAACATCAACTCCCAAAACATCACCCCGGGCATGGTTCGATGGATACCTGGTCGGCGGGAAAAAAAAGAGATAAGAGAAATGAAAAAATAAAACTCTTAATTTGCATTGAGGTTAAGGGATCAACAACCAGTAGGAAACCAAATCCAAATTTAATAAGAACCTGTAAACTTGGACAATGAATAGCGAACCAATTGATTTCTCTGGTTTTGGACTATATAAGTATGTGAAAATCATCTAGTAAAAAACATCATGTTGTGATGCAATGATTTTTTTCTGCACAACTGGCAATTTTGCGATGAAATTATTTCTGTTGTACATCCTGGCCAGATAACAACATCCTTGCAGAATAAGTAACCCCTTAATTTCTTCCAG